>JAOTRH010478656.1:0-25757 GCA_034768845.1 Heliamphora exappendiculata
ATAATTATTGATTTGCATATATTTAATATTCGTTATTTTGATTCATTAGAGGGTGCGATCTTATATGTGTCTATATTCCCAGTGAGGTGGATAGCGATATTATTTATATGGCAAATATTAATTATTGACGAAATCCACGTCCCGAAAGATCAGGATTGACGATACCTCCTTAAGGATGCTTATAAGTTTTGACCGGGCCAAACCCTACAAGTGGATTTAATTATTCGGTGGTCAAATAAGTTAAGCAGAAGCGTTTAAGGAATATCAAGATGCAGATTAAATTAAATTGTCAGTAATTAAATTTAATTGGCGGGTATCGAAAATCTTAACGTGGGAAAAATGGTAAGCATTTAATAATAGAAGCTCAATACAAGAAGGTCTTGAAATTATGAGTAAGACTTCTAGTGGAACACAGATATCTACGGGCGATTTTTGCAATTATGGAAAGACGCAGTGGTTTCTGTAATTTTATAAAACACTGATTTATAGTTCACACCACTAAAGAACTATAATTGCACTATGACCCATAATCTCAAGACTTTCTTACATTGAGCTCCTGTTATTAAATGCTTACCATTTCTCCCCACATTAAGATTCGATACCTGCCAATTAAATTTAATAACTGATAATTTAAATTAATCGGCATCTTGATATTCCTTAAGCCCTTCCGCTTAACTTATTTGATCGCCGGATAATTAAATCCACCTGTAGGGTTTGGCCCGGTCAAAACTTGTAAGCATCCTTAAGGGGGTATTGTCAATCCCGATCTTTCAGGACATGGATTCTGTCAATAATTAATATTTGTCATATAAATAATATTTCTATCCAACTCATTGGGAAAACAGACCCATATATGATTGCACCCTCTAATGAATCAAAACAACGAATATTAAATATTTGCAAATCAATAATTATTTTCGAATTAAGAGGATAAGCACTATTCATAATAACCTTGGGGTGTGAATTAATTTATATAGCCAGTAGTCAGTACTAAATTAATAACCCCAAATATCTCGTTCAATACACATAAAGTGTACTGGCACAGAGAGTCAGAACAATAGATGACGCTATTATCTGTTCTCCGTAACTAAGGCAGGTCTACTAAAACTCTGTGCCACAGTCGTACCGATGATATGTCCATTTCCATCTAAACTGTGAACATAAAACTTATATTCTGCAAGAACCTAAAATTTAATTTTCTGTGTGTAAACCGTACTCTACACACCAGATTAAATACTATACAGAATATCAGATATCTATGTATAACAAATAAATAATATATATACATTGCTCATAAAAATTCTCATAAAATAAAAAATTAATTTTATTCAAAATATGATTTTCAGTATACCAACCCTAACAATTACGTACCTAATGGGAGGTTCTAAGCTACTATATGCAGAAAAGGCCAGTTTCGTCAATACTATGGGTATTTGCTGAATAGAGTCAAGAATATACCTCCCGTGCCTGGTGTGATGCATGACATAGTCTGACGATACGCAATAACTCTTTTGCCGCACCTAAAGGAGCATACGGCTAGAAGGCTTGTCCATCTCCCCAACATAGCCCCGAAATAGTAAACTAACCGAGGTATCAAGTCGATCAAGCAGGGGGATGAGAATAATACAAAATACGTGCGAGAATGCAAATGATAAAGTCAGATTAAGAACCAATGATATTTTCAAGTCTAATCCTTTAAACTATGACTAACACTAACATAATATGGGTTTAAACGAAAGAGAAATAAACCTAATGATTTATAAGCTTTAAACATTCTAATCTATACTACAAATTGCATGCTAGATGCATCAATCATAGCAAGACATAACACTTTAAAGACACAATTAAGCTACAGGAACATAATTAAATTACTGGAAATAGAACAAAAGTTGCGGCCGTAACATATAAATGTTTTGGTAGCAAGAACTCAAGGCCAAAGTGTTGCGGTTGTGAGAATCAGAATCACACCCGCAAGCATGTCAATGCATATTTGTCACGATCGCGACTAAGAAAGTTGCGACCGCAAAGAATTTGGGTGCTTTTTTTACTGAATTTTAATGGACATTGTGTTGGGGTGCTAGTGTGCAGTATAAACATAACACAATTGAGTCAATTTGAACCAAACTATAATAAAAATTAACCAAATTCTCTAAAATTAAGTATGGTCTCGGTTCAATAACTCAAAATTGACAATCAAACACATGGACGAGATAATTAAACCTAGTGATTGCAAAACTAAAGAATAACCATGCAATTCAAAAATTGAAATTTAAATTCAAAATTCGACCTCCCCACGAGGATAGAAAATGTGAGAAGAGGAATGTCAGGGTTCTAACACAATACCTGAAACACGACAATCGAAAGGAGTCCTCAAGTCATGAAATATAGAATCATTAGTCCAATCCTCAAGAAGCAGTCCAATTCTAATATTTGAGTCAAAATTGAGCAGTAGTATGGATCGGGGTCTGAGTTAGGAGTACGACAGAGTATCGGTGTACTTGAATTATCCTCGATAAAACAGCAGTCTATCGACGTCAGCAAAAGTGTCCTCCATAAAATCATACTAAAGGTACGTTTACATAGAAAATACCAGCCAATGAGGTGCTGCCGCGTTCAAAGCTCAGACTGGGCTCAAAAAGGTTGCGGTTGCCACCTTCAAAGCATGCAACCGCGAGGATCAAGGTTACGACCATAACAAATGTTAGGGTTTTCAAGAGATTCACATTGCTGTCGCAACAATCAATACTACGGTCGCAAGATTCAAAGGTTGCGGGTGAATTACTTGAGCCAGTGAATAACTAGGTCGCAAGGTTTGAAGGTAGCGACCTCAAGATTCAAGAGCTTTGATCTTGTGGTTCAAATTTCACGGAGCACTAGATTTGGATTGCTTATCGGCGATCGTTCGAAGACATCATTCCACTCAATTTTCTTTATTGGACACACCTGAATATGCCTAAGATTCAACATGGTCAAATTGGGGTGTCTACAATACCAAGCTATGACGCCCCAGTTTCTTAGTACATCGGGGCATACATAAGTGACAAAACAAGGTAACTCTAGCGATTCATTCATAGATATGCATTATAATAGTACATCATAGAGTTTTAAAACGCTACCTAAAAATACATAAGCGTTACAATTTCACAAGGATGATTACAAAAATTACAACAGAACGCTCGAAAACTGATAAGAAAGAAACAAAAGAAGACAGGGCTCTTCATCTATGCATCTCTAGGATTTGCTTACTCTGTGAACTTACTCTCATCAACTTATTTTTCTTTGTAGAGAATCCCCTCCTCAAAAACTCCCTCCTTCTCACATGTGGCATGAAGCCTTGAGCCAAAGCTTAGAAGAAAATTCTTCAAACTCTCTAACCAAACTCATGACCCAAAATCAACAAAATGCATATCATAAAACACTTAGAGTATTTATATATCAAGGAGACAGGCAAATTTGAAGATAAAAGTATAGTAAGCAGGTAAATATGAAGCAACTAATCATGCATGCAATGTAATAACAAATGCAATGCAAGAGCCCAACCTAACCATACTCTAGAATAGGAACATGAATTCCACACCGGGAATTACTAGAGCTGACTTTTGGACAATTGAACATTAATCCATTAGACGGTGCCTCGTTGTGAATAATAACCACGTCGCTCGATTAAATACCGTAACTATTTTATTCAATCACAACGATGTGGGATTGGAGGACTTATTACCGTCGCCCATATCACTGAATCGGTCCACCCTTAAGACCCGTGATGTCATCGCCTAATGTCAACCCAAAGTCTAAGGCACACGACTTAGAATGCTAGCGACGAACACATGGTGCCCAACAAATTTTCATATAATCATTTTCCATAAACCGAGGAATTCATCCTAAAAACATTTCATAAATACTGGCACACCAAGAATGCCCTAAACTTAGAACCAAAGGGGTGATAACTCCAACATTCCCATTCCCATATAACTCAATGGTACGGACTTATACAAGATGGACCCCAATATGATTTGAGTGCAATATGACAATGATCACGGTATTACAACATACATCCCAGAGTGTAGACACCCCAATCTAACCAAGTCGAATCTCAGGCACCCACCTCGAATGTGCCCCAATGACGAAAGTATGAGAATCATTCTCGAGGATACCCCTAAGCAAGTGAAATCACGAATATGGCTCGAAACTCAAAAATCTTAAAAAACCTTCAGGTCGTGACATCCTTATCCACACGGCCGCCAGCTTTTTAAAAACCCTAGAACAGGCCGTGCCCTTACTCTCACGGCCGTAACCTTTTTGAAAATCCTAAATCAAGCTGTGACTTTCTTTGTCACGGCCATTGCATTTTTATCCAGGCCGTGACTTTCGGGCTGTCCTTTTCACCACCATAAAGATAACGGCATGTACCGTACAAAAGCAAAAAGGAAGTGGCCGTCACTATTACCCCTTTTTTGATAGGTTGTAGCATCCCAAAAGGGTTCTATGTTGCCCGCCTTTCGTATAAATAGATGGTGATTCCAAGCAGAAACAAGAGAGAGGCATACCTGGATACCAAAACTCTGCCCAAATACTCCCTCACCCGATATTCTCCTATCCATTTCATACTTTTCAAGCCTCGTTTTTGCTCTTGCTTGCTTCGGAGGAATTCTTAGAGCGCGTATATTGGTTTGGAGGTATCTTATTTCTACCACTGAGGGGCCATTCGAGGTGGATATTCACACGAGGTAACCTTAGAAAACTACGACTCTTTCTAAACCCTCATCTTCTTCCTTAAGGGTGTCGTGGATAAAATTTCCATTGTTTTTATTTCCTGTTTACCATTCATTTCAATGTAAATACTCATTTCTTCTAAGTTTTCATCATTAACAGTATTTGCATAGTCTTTTATTTCGTATGTTTACATATGTTTATATCCTGTTTCGCTGCTCACAAGCACACTGAACACATTAAAAGCTTACAGAGGTTCTGGAACATACAGACCGTAACATTCTAATGTCACGGCCGTGTGTTCTGTTAAACCCTCTGTGGCGGCCGTGTTCTTTTTGTAGGCGCCGCTACATTTATGCCTCTTTATATGGGCGGTCGCAATATTGTATTGTTACAGCTGTGACATTATTTTAAGGCCAAAAATGCAAAAAACCCTTTTCAAACCCCTATGTTATCTGTTTATTTCAAGTTTATACATCCTTTTATTGCTCTATTTAATATTTTCTCTTTCTGTGCCTCTGTCTATCTTTCTGTAAGGATAATAAATAGTAGATCTGGCCTAAACTGAATGGGTCATGGTCTCCATTCTATATACCTTCATATTCGTATGATTTTAAGGTTATGTAAATGTTATGGCCGCCTACTTTTCCATCATATTTGTCACGGCCATCATTGTGGCGCTAAGATTTTGGAATTTTTGGTAGGGAAAAATATGAAAATTCAAAGGATGCTTGAAAATATTTTAACACCTTGAAACCTAAATTTTGATTTTGTTGAAAATAGAGTCGCCACTTGATTTTTGAGAAAATCAAGAAAAATAAAAATGGATACTGTTCTTTAAAACGTTTAATCAAAGAAAAAGGGTTCGAGAGTTAAGGTATGAATCGGGGAAGGTGTTAGGCACCGCAATATCCAACTATAAGATTGGCATCTACTAATCATCATTTGTTCTTAATCAGATTTCTCATATGCATGCAAATATAGAAAATAGAGGTAAAGAGAGAATATCTAAAATCAAATAAAGAAAATACATAGCATATGTATATAGAACACCAAAACAAAGCAAATAAAGAAATTAAATCCCAAATCATGCGACATGCAATTTCTAAATAAAGGAAACATGAAGCACGCCCGCATGCAATAATGATTTAAAGAAGAGAAAACATGAATTAAAATCAAGAATAGACATGAATTGCTAAGAATATTACCTAAACCATTCTAAACATACTTTTAAATGAATTGTACCAAAATTGCATGTTGCCAAATGTCATAGAAAATTTCTAATAAAGAGAAATAAAAGAAAATCTACAAAAGAAGATTTAACCAAATAGAAAAGATTTTAAAAGAAGACACATTAAACAAATTACAAAAAGATCTAACTATATTTTATATTTTAAACGAAACAAAAGAGAAGAAAAGAAAAAAAAATGAAATGAACAAGAGACTTTAAACTACTACTAAGAGGAAAAAAAAAACTTACACTAACATTTAGATGAGAAAATAAGAAAAATATTAAACTAGTAGAAAAGACTTTCGTGTTTCTTGATATTAACAAAATAAAAGAAATACTATGAAAGGAAAATTAAGCTAACATTAAAAGAAAAAAAAATGAATGGAACTTTAATAAAAGAAAATAAAGTTATCACTAAAAGAAAAGAAAAGGAAAGGAAATATTAACAAAGAAAAATTAAAGTAATATTAAAAGAAAAATAAAAAATAAAATATGAGTGTAATATTGACAATTACATCCATATATATGTAAGTACTTTGATTAAATAATAACGACACTGTTAGTCGTATTGTTAATCATGTTAGTACTAATTAATGAAATAACAAAACTTAGTGCAAGTGTGCAATATGTGAAACAAATAAGCTAAATAAGTTAAAACTTGAATTATAACATGAATAGCTACTTTACCAAACTAAACACATTTATTATAAACCAAATGAATTCTAAAGATTAAAATAACTATATAAGCAATGTAAAAACGTATGTAAAATGAAACTACCAAATTAACCCGGTCACTCCAAAGATGTACGAAATGGAGTTAGAAAGACCAGGGATCCAAACAAAATACCTGGATCGCTAGTGAATTCTCGAGTCGGGGAATGGTGTTGCGCAATCCAATCCTCAAGCGATGATCCAATCCAAGCTAGGGTTTCAGTCGAGGTCGGAGGTTCGGCTCTCGGTACTTCGGTAGGATTTCGACGTCGAGGCTCTGACTTGCTCGGTGCTTCGGCAGAGCTTCTGTCTATAGAATTATGTTTTGAAAACGTACTAGGGGGTACGGTATTTATAGAATTCTTCAACCAATGAGATGCTGGCACGCTTTGGAACACGTTAGGCCATTTGGAGTTAGCGGTCACCGGGTATGCACATGGCGGTCGCCACAACAAAAGAAGCTTCCAAGGGTTTCTATTGGTGGTCGCCACAATGAACATGGCGGTCACCAAGGTTCAAAGTGGCGGTCGTTGCCTTGGGCTAGGGTTTCTAAGAGATTCTACTAGCGGTCACCACAATGAACGTAATGGTCGCCACGAAAAGGTGAAGCTTCCAAGAGATTCTACTAGCGTTTTCCGCAATGAACATGGTGGTTCAAGATGATTTCATTGGTTTGAAGGTTTCAATCATTGGGTTCAAATACCGAGCTTGGGTCATTTCCTGAGGATTGTACTGAAGCACCATTCCAATCGATTTCATCATTGGATTCTCCTAAGATTAGACGGGGTCAAATTGGGGTGTCTACAATTACCCCTCTTTGATATACTTGCATTGCAATACATGATACAAGTTATATCAAAGATCCAGAGACAACAATAATTTGATTGAGCTGTCATCTTAGGTTACAAACACATAAGCATGCAAATGATATTGGCCGTACTCGAGTTTCCATCGAGCTACCTACGTACCCCTTTGCTAGGGATCAGATCATAACGTAGTTCTTAGGGCAAAATATAAGGATGCAAGAAAAAAAACATGATGTAGATGCAAACATGGTGCAAACATTGATATGATCAAACAACTCCTCAAGATCGAGTCAAGATCTAAAGGGAGCACAAACAAGCATGTCAAAAATCGTGTTAAGATCTAAGAACTCGGCTGGGGATAAAATAATCAAAAGAATTATCTTAACCAGGGAAACAACAGCGAATTAATAGATCGAGTCAAAACCTAAAAACTCATAATGAAGCACGGGATAAAAATAATTAAAAGCCGAGTCAAGGCTTAAAATTAAATTTATCAGGAGGAAAGCCCGAATTAATAGGTCGAGTCAAGACCTAAAAACTCGGGACAAAACACGAGATAAAAATAATTAAAAACCAAGTCACGATTTAAAATTAAATTTATCAGGAGAAAAATCACGAATTAATAAGTCGAGTCAAAACCTAAAAACTCATGATGAAAGCGGGATAAAAGTAATTAAAAAGTCGAGTCAAGACTTTAAAATTAATTTTTTCTGGAGAATACTCATGAAAAGCACAACACGAAAAACACACAAAACTTAAAATCACACAACATTTAAAAACACATAAAAACACACCCACATACCAAACATAAAATACTCACACACCTAAGATTTTTTTAAAAAAATTATTTTAGGAAAGACGCACAAGATAACAAAAATTATTTGTAGAAAGAAAATTAACAAAAATGATAAAAAAAAAAAACACTCGAAAACATAAAAACAAAACAAACAAATAGCCCCTAAAACATAATCAGGTGAACTGACACAAGGCTGCCAACTTCCGTGATAGCGGTCGCCTGGTGCAAACCCCAAGGATGTGACTGCTTAACAGATGACGGTCGCCGAGCCAAAATCCTTCTGACATGGCAGTCGCCAGATAGAAACCCCTTCAAGTTGGCGGTTGTTGCGTGCCTCTTCATCATCCTGGCGATCGCTGCTATGGAAGGTGGAAACCGCCACCTCTAGACGCGCATACAGTCTCTAGAGGTGAGCGGGTGAGTCTCATTCTTGCATACCCCCCTCTTTCTCCAGCTCCTCTTCTCTCTCTCTAACTCTCTTATGTTCCCTCTTGCTCCATAACTTTTCGCGCCTTTTCTTTTACCTCCTCAATCATGGCCGAAGCCAAACCTTTTGCCAGTGAGAGTTCCACCATGGGCACTCTTGGGAGCACAGACTGGTAGTATATGTGCAATCCCAAGAGGGAGGTAAATTGTATATTTAAAAAATTTCTTGTTTAATTATTAAAATAAAAGTATAGATTTTAATTCATTTACAAAAACTTCTTGTTTAAAGAATAAAGCTCAAGTATATTTTAATTTACTTATAAACAATATTCAAAACTTTTAGTTAGAAATTTAAAATACAAGTATGGATGAATGATTCAAATATAGATTTTAAATGTGTGTGATGCAACAATAACCAATAATATAATAATGAGAATGAAAAGTAAAGCAGGTTAGAAATACCACACCAAGATTTTTACAAGGTTCGGCGCAAAGGCCTACGTCTTTGCTTCAAGCCAACCGCTATGAGGATTTCTCACTATTACTCCTTCAATAGGCGGAGTAGCCTCTCTCTTTAGTTTAGGCAGAGTAGCTTCTTTTGAGAATGTCCCCTTCTCAGGTATTCCAATCCTTATAGGCGGATTAGCCTCTTTTGAGAAACACATTTCTCAAATATAATAGAAGAACAAGAATGTGTACAAAGAAATGCTCTTACAATGAGCAGATAAGTACAAGATATGAACAAACTAACTCACTTCTTAAAGGATATATCAATGAAGCTCTATGAGAAATCTAAAACCCTTCTCCCTCAAAAATTGATTGAAAAACTCAAGAGACTTAAGCACAAATAGAGAGTGTATAAGAGCGAGTGTTTGAGAGGCTTGTGGTGAATAAAACTAGAGCTCAAAGGCTCTATTTATAGGCCTCAATACTGGACTAGCCGTTGGGCTAAACATAGCAATGTCAAACTAGCCGTTTCAGCCAAAATTCAAATTTAAGCATGTTCAATCGACTGGATTAACTTATTCAGTCGACTGGACTATCAGTCAGTCAACTGGACTTCTTGGTCAGTCGACTAGACTGCTTTGAATCTAGTTTCTCATTTTGGAAAATCAGTTTCAGTCGCCTGATCAACACCTTAGTCGACTAATTACTTAAAAATCCAGAATTTTTTATCTTCAAAAAAAGTTTTGATCACTTCTTGTTTTGAAAAATTATTTTTAGGTATTTTAGGAATCCTATGAGCTTCAAAAGATATATTTATGAGACATGTGAATTTACATAGGTCCTAAACAAAGTTTAACTTATAGTCTTCAATTCTTTAACTTTGCATTGCTTCAAAATCTTGTAACCAAAGTGTTTGTCTTGAATTTAACTTCATGACTTCCACTTTGTATCTTTGATTGTGCTAACCATTTATTTCCTGTAAACAATCTCAATTTGCATAATTAAATACTTAAGTTTGTTATCATCAAAATTGTTGTTGAAACCTTGTTAGGCCAACACAGACCCTAGCATTCATACTAACAGGGTCACCACCACTCAGCCTTCTGCCATGCTGGGTGCGATGGACGCCCTTGCTCTTGAGGCGGAGCGCGCCTCCCATCGTGCCGTTGAGGAGGAGGCACGAGCAGCTGTCGAGGCACAGGTGGCTGCATATGCTATTACTGAGGCCGAGATTGCTAACTCGTTGGCCCACATGCCGGAGAGGGTCATCTTGCGCCTTTTGATCCTCATACATACGCTCCAGTTCCACATCGCTTGGTTCAAGGCAGGATTAGGCACTACAATCCACCAATTGACGCCGTTGCTGCTGACGTTCTCTTTTGGGAACCAGACAAGCACATATCTTGCCAGTGTCCATCAGTAGGTTTCCCATCCTTGCTGTTTCAATATCCCAGCATGTTGTATGATATATCTTAAACATAGATGCATGCCAAGGATCCCTCTGTGATATGTTGTGATGATGATATGATATGATACGATGATTATATGAGATGATGTGATGATGATGATTTCTGTGATAACTGTTGGACATGTGATCACAAAAAGCTTTGAATGCTGGACGAAAAACCTAATTTAGGTACCTGTGCAAAGGAGATTAAAATAGTAGGGACACTAGGGTTGGGGTTTAGATGCAAATAAAGGGATCCAATTTTTTCTTTTTTTTTGGAAAAACATAAAAATCTAAGGGGAGAATTTTTTTATTTTTATTTTTGACGAATGAAATTCTGAGGGAATTTTTAAAATTTTTGAGGCATAAAAAACTAAGGAGAGAAATTTTTTTATTTTTGGGGCAAAAATCCTAAAAATTAGGAAATTTTTTTCAAAAATCTTAAAAATTAGCGGAATTTTCTCAAAAATTCTAGAAAATACGTGAAATTTTCTCAAAAAACCTTAGAAAATTAAGGGAAATTTTTTTTCAGAAATCCTAGAAATTAGGAAATTTTTTTTCTAGAAATCCTAAAAATTAGGAAAAAGGTTTTCAAAAAAATCCTCAAAATTAGGGAATTATTGTAAAATTGATGGTGAAGTTTAGGATAGAGATTTGTTTGGCGCACTAGGGTTTAGGATTCCTAGTTTTCTACTAGGACATGCAAAAACTAAAGGATCGTCACTCACACATGAACCTAGGGTTGAAAGGAATTTTCTAATGCACTAGGGCTTAGGGTTCATAGTCTTCTACTAGGACGTGCAAGATTTGCCTAGTGCACCAAGGCTTAGGGTGCCTAGTCTTCTAGGTCTTGAGAGATTTGCTTGGCTCACCAGGGCTTAGGGTGCCTAGTCTTCTACTAGGATGTACAGGGTTTGTCTGGGGCACTAGGGCTGAGGATGCCTAATCTTCTAGGCCTTGAAAGATTTTTCTGACTCACCAGGGCTTAGGGTTTCTAGTCTTCTACTAAGATGTGCAAGGTTTTCATGGCACACCAGGGATTAGGGTGCCTAGTTTTCTAGGGCTTGAAATATTTTTCTAGCGCACTAGGGCTTAGGGTGTCTAGTCTTCTAGGGCTTGAGAGATTTGCTTGGCGCACCAGGACTTAGGGTGCCTAGTCTTCTACTAGGACGTGCATGTTTTTCCTGGTGCACTAGGGCTTAGGGTGCCTAGTTTTCTACTAGGACGTGCAAGATTTGTCTAGCGCACCTGGCTTAGGATGCCTAGTCTTCTAGGGCTAAAGAGAACCGAAGGGTCGTCCCACACACACGAACCTAGGGTTTTCATTGCTTTTAGTTACTTTCTAGATTCCACTTGTTTTGACCGCTCTTATATATTCTCTACTTATCTTCTTCTTTTCAGGCTGGTCACTATGTCCGGTGCTTTGTCGGCTCAGTCTCGGGCGAGGTGTTGGAGTGGTATGATGCCCTCCCTGCTCCCAGTCGGGCTCTCGTTGATGCTTTCGGCTTTGCTCGGTTCATACCCTTATTGGGTAAGATGAGCAATGACCGTGTCTGACTCACGACCTTGGTTGAGCGGTGGTGGGATACCACCAACACCTTCCATTTCACTACCTTTGAGGCCACACTGACGCCTCTTGATTTCTCGATGATTACCGACATTAGAGTCGACGGTGCTCCTGTCCCTTTTGATCCAACCATCACCCGATCTGCCGATGCACTGATACATATTCTCAAACCTATTCTAGTATAGATGAACTGAGATCGAGTCCGATACACATGGTTCTTTGACCGCTTTCACCACTTCCAGTGCACCGAGCTTCGCTACTATGAATGGGTTGCCCGAGGCTTTCTCCTTTACATGTTCGGTACCTCCTTGTTTTTGAATAAGGAGAATACCATTCATCTTCACTACTTAGGTGCCCTTGCTCGCTTGGACCGAGTAGCCACATTCGACTGGGGAGGAGCTGCTCTTGCTACTCTCTATGGCTTCATGAGAGCCCTGACCCGGTTCCCCCAGGAGCTCAGCATTGGGGATACTGGAGGATCTGGGAGGTATGCTTTAGTTTCTGCACATTTTCATTATTTCTGTTATCTATTATCCATCATCTGCTTACTGACATCTTTTCTTTACAGCTTTGGACCTACGAGTTCCCTGGGCTTCATGTCCTGGCAAACTCTTCTGCAGATCCTTTAGTCATTCCCCGCACAGCTCGGTGGTCCCGAGGTCTGAAGGGGAAGAAGGCTGGGGGAAAGAACATTGACCTATTTCAAGCTTCTTTGGACCTACTAACCCCCGACCAGGTACCACTT
The DNA here is from genome assembly GCA_034768845.1 of Heliamphora exappendiculata. Lineage (NCBI taxonomy): Eukaryota > Viridiplantae > Streptophyta > Magnoliopsida > Ericales > Sarraceniaceae > Heliamphora > Heliamphora exappendiculata. Next base: position 12,887 of record JAOTRH010478656.1, read on the forward strand.
TTACCATTTTAATGTGGTATACATTGCTCCCTGTATCATACTGTTCACTGCATTGCACTGTACTATTTGACTGATCATTTATGTTCTCTGTTCTGCACAGTGATCACTGTATCCTGCACAATGGTTATCATACTGCACTATATTCATTTCTCACTATTTATTGATTACTATTTTTCTCTTTGCAGTATATTTTGAACTACTGCAGGTCCACTAGGATGCCTGGAGAGGGGTAGAGGATATAACCGACGCAGACCTGACGTGTAGCTGAGATATTACTTCGAGGAAGATTTTATTGGAGGGGCCCTTTGATCGAGAGTTCTACCTTGGAGAGACGGTGGTTCGTTAGTCACTTGGCCTCAACCACCTTCGAATTTCGATTGTCCCTCCAGCCCGCATGCACCGGACCGACCTCCTGAGCCGTGTGGACATGCTCTTGGAGATGATAGGGACTCACGCCTCGGAGCTACTGGTGCCAGAGGGAGATTACACTGCTTGGGCCTGGGCACATCTACTGGGATCACTAGGACCTAGCCTAGCTGTTCCTGGTGGGAGGAGGAGACGAACACTGGAGGCTACTGATGCTGGTGCTGGAGCTGCTGTTAGAGCTGTCACTACTACTGTTGGAGTTGGGGCTGGAACTGTCGCTGCTGGACATACTGGAGTTGGGGTAGTTGAGGTACCCTGGACTATATCAGCCCTTATTGCCAGGTACCCTTTCGACATCCCTATCCCAGTTCCTCAAGCTCTGGAGTTTCGACGAGTGTATGCTCAGGTTTGATCATCTTTTCACTGTTTCCTTTTCTGTCTTTTCTCTATTTAGACTGATTAGTTCTTTATTCCTTTTGACAAGCGGATCAGGCCTGGCTAGACTATTTCATGCTGGTGGTGAGCGGCATGCGGACTTTGATTCGCTAGCAAGATGCTGCTTTGCGTGCAGGTGGAGTTCCTTTTGTCCCTCTGTCGGTGAGTGTCTTCCTCTTTGACCTGGTTGTTCTGTTCAGTATTTTACTCTTACTTTTGTCTCTTTTTGCAGCCACCAATAGCTTCCACTGACACGGTACCGCCACAGGTTCCTGTTTAGCCACCTGCTCATGTTTTGACTCCAGTACGAGGTCGTGGGTCCCGTGCCTCTTCTTCTAGATCCTGCTCCCAAGGGTCTGCCACTTCTGCCATGAGCCGCTCCAGAGTTGTATCCTCTTCTTCAGATGGCAGAGATGACAATGACAATTTTGAGAGAATTTTTAAGGATGTTAGCTCGGATGAGGCTGGTCCTTATTCCCACCGGGTTCGCTCGAGGCGGTAGTGAGAGATTGAGAGAGAGACTTTCCCCCTCAGATACATTTACATACATTTGGTTTTTTGGGCCTGCGTGCCCCAGTTTGATACATTTTTCATTTATGGGCCTGCGTACCCCAGTTTCACTGGTTATTGGGCCTGGGTGCCCCAGTTTACATTTTGATACATTTTATCATATTCTGATGCATTTTATGCCTCTGTGCCATTTACTGCTTGATTTAAATTTGTTTGCATGGTTTATCTTTATTTACTGCTTAAGCTACTCTGGATTTATGACACAAGTATTACATTTACACAAATTACAGAAACTACCAACATAACATGCCCGCCACTTTCTAACATGGCGGTCGCCACAATCCATAGTGGCAGTCGTCACAATATCTAATAGACACATGGTGGTCACTTGGTCAATGAGGTGACATCACTATACTGTGTACTTTCATGTTGGCGGTCCCACACTCTAAGGTGGCGGTCGCCACTTTAACTGTACCATTCTCTGAACTTTCGATCCCCAGCCTTATCATGCCTTATAAATATAGCCCTGGAGTCCCCATTTCCTATTACTCTCACTCAGATGGCTTCTTTCCATGGTCCACTTTCTACGTGGATTGAAGAATTCTCCCACATCGAACGCCTAAACTATGCCTCGTTCGATATCAATGCCTTATTTTCCTTGATGGCCATATAGATTGATAGACCATTATTGAAGGCTACTGCTCAGTTATGGAATCCACAAACCCATGTCTTTCCTTTTGGCTTGGAGGAGCTATACCCCACTATGGAGGAATTTGCTACCATTTTGGTCCTGACTCTGCGGAGTTCTGTTGTTGTTCTGACTTTCTTCCTTTCTTCCTGTCAGCAGGTGATGCAACTCTGTGGCCTGTCTCGGATGGAAGCTTCCCTTATGAGATCGGATGACTGCCTTGACATTTTTAAGATTATTGCGAGGTTCCATCCTACAGGCGATCTCAATGACCTTGATTTTCAGATGCGGCGACGCTATGCCCTGTGTTTCTGCCTCTTGTATCAATTCCTTCTTGTTCCTTCTAATGGACGAGTTAGCTGCACACTGGTGGATATTGCGGGTCAAATGTGGTTAGGGAAAGACTTCGTCCCGTTGGTTCTGGCTGAGACTCTAATTGACCTGGACGTTGTTCATCGCGGCGAGACTACCACCTTTGCTGGCAGCCCCTTACTTCTTCAGCTAAACTCAACACCTTTCACACACACTGCCCTTGATAGTTACCTCCCACTTTCCTTTTTCACGAGTCTTCAATGGTCAATTCATCCACCCCTAGTCCTCATAACTTCTATCAAATAGGTAGCGGCGAATCATAAAAGGTATCTTTCTCTATCAGAATTCCTTCATTGTGATCTCAACACCTCTGCGATACCACCTCCCACTTGCCTCTTCCACGAGTCTTCGACGATCAATTCACCCACCCCCTGGGCTTTTGTCGGGGGCATCCTATTGTGCCCTAAAGGGGGTTCATCCCAACTCAACCATAACAGGTGAATTCATGCCAAATCGTACCCCAAAATTATTGCACGCTCTGCCCCTGATAGTTACCTTCCACATGTCGTTTCGTCAAACCCCAGGCCTTTGTCGGGGGCCTTTTGCTGCGGCCCCAAGAGGGTCCGTTTCACCCCAACTCAACCATAACAGGTGCATTTATGTCATACCGTGCCCAAAATTCTTGAACGCTCATATTTTATCATATACTTTGATGTCCTTTGAGGTTGCCCTCTTAGCTTCCCGGTTGATCCCCTTCTATCCCTTTATCTAGTTCAGGCTCGGGTTCCAAGGGCTCATCATCATACCCTTCGTTCATCTTGCAATCCTCGTTAGCCATCTGAGACCTCTATTTTATTTTTTTGCATAGCTTTTCTCTGACTGCTTTCTCTTGCCCTTTAGTAGATCTGGCTGATGGAGAAGGTGAACCTTATACAAAAACCTCCCACGGATAGGTACAGTGCTGCAGCTCTCCTTTACCGCCCTTACTACCAGATATGCAACATCGAGGCATCTTAGCGGCTTTACCTTGACGGGCACATACATCACTTGGCAGTGTTCCTAGTGGCGGATCCCTGCCACGACCCTGACCACTATGGATCACCCTGGTGTTCTGCTGATTAGCCTACGCCAGTCCACTTTCTATTATCCCCATCGAATCATGTGACAGTTTGGTTAGAACCAGATTATCTTCCACGGTGTTCGAGGCCATTTATTTTCATCTTCACTGCGGGCCCCGTTTCTAGCATTATATCAAGAGGCTTGGCTATCTCGTTCACGAATGGACATGCAGGAGCTATAGTGTCCCAAGCTTTCTGATGAGTACAGGACATTGCTAATGCAAGATAGGGAGAAGAGAGACAAAGAAGAAGGGAAACATGCAGCAAAAGGAGGAAGATTTGAGGCATCGTGCTTTGTTTTAAAGATTTCATAGCCTTCGTTCATTCATTTTTAAGAGCTTGGGACTTGTGTGCCCTTTCTTTTGTTTTCAAAACATTGTTCCCGAAGCTAAAGCAATGAAAATCCCACATTATGTTTAAGAAGATTCAAAATTATCCAAAGTTTTTTTATTTTTACAAGTAAATAACTTTATTATCAAAATCCAAATTAAGTTTATATTGATCTTACTTGGATTCAAATATTGTTAAAAATAAAGAATCTGGCTGGAACCAAACAAGCCTGAACAAGGTCTGAGAAGGAGTAAAACACATCTATACATGTTGTTCTACAACTCCAAAACATAAATCATGCATCGATGATATATAATATGAAGAAAAACACGTCATCATTTATATATATCAAAATAAAAAGGTACAATGTCTCACAACTCTCTCCCCCTTAAAGAATTTCTCATATGAAATTCTCTACAAGGTCACACGATAAACAGGTTTGGGTATCTAGCACGCAACCCAGACTTAAGCTCCCAATTTGCTTCCTCAACCCCATGATGAAGCCACTAAATTTTGACATACGCAATCGTTCTCCCCCGCAACACTTGCTCCTTTGTATCCAGAATTCTCACCGGGCGTTCCTCATACGTGGCATCCTCATCAACCCGCAGCTCAGCCCAATCCAACACATGCGAAGGATCAGACTCATATCTCCAAAGCATCAAAACGGAAAAGACGTTGTGCACAGATGCTAACTGAGGTGGAAATGCCAAACAGTATACTATCACCCCAATCCTTTCCAGGATCTCGAAGGGTTCAATAAAACGTGTTGATAGCTTTCCGCGACGACCAAATCTCATCAACCCTCTACGTGGCGAGACCTTTAGAAACACATGATCTCCCACTGCAAACTCCAAAGGTCTCCTACTCTGATTGCATAACTCTTCTGGCGACTATGAGCCGTCACTACATGCTGACGAATCACAACGATCTGCTCTGTCGTCTCCCGTACTAAGTCGGGGCCCAAAACACTGGTCTCACCCACCTCTGTCCAACAAATAGGCGACCTACACGGTCTACCATACATAGCCTCATACGATGCCATTCCAATACTGGACTGGTAACTGTTGTATGCAAACTCTGCCAGCGATAGATGATTCTCCCAAGAACCCCAAAAATCAAGCACACAAGCTCTCAACATGTCCTCCAAAATCTGGATGGTCCTCTCAGACTGACCGTCGGTCTGAGGATGAAAAGCTATATTAAAAGTCAAGCTCGTCCCCAAAGCCACCTAAAGACTCTGCCAAAAGTGCAATGTAAAGCGCGGGTCTCGACCAGAAATAATAGTCACAGGTACTCTATGTAATCGGACTATCTCTTGGATGTACAATCTGATCAATCTATCAACTGGATCTCTCACTCGAATAGGGAGAAAGTGTGCAAACTTCGTCAACCTATCAGGAACAACCCAAATAGCATCATGTCCCGCCGGCGATCGAGGAAGTCCTGATATGAAATCCATTGTGATGTTCTCCCACTTCCACTCAGATATACGCAACGGCTGCAACAAGCCTGTTGGTCTCTGGTGTTCTGCCTTTACTTGCTGACAAGTAAGGCATTGAGAAACACACCGGATCACATCTCTCTTCATTCCCGTCCACCAGAATTGACGACGCAAGTCATGATACATCTTCGTGCCTCCCGGATGCACTGCAAGACGTGAGTGATGAAACCCATGTAGCACCTTAGCATGACACAACTCGGGTACAAACAGTCACCCTGTCAGCCTCAAACTCTAATCTGAACCCACCATCCATCCTGCTGTGTCCTTCCCACTAGCAATGCGGTCCCGTATCATCTGAGCCTCCTGATCGGTCCTTTGAGCCTCTAACATGCGTGCAACCAATGCGGGCTGTGAAGCTACTGAATATAAGGTCGCACCTCGCTTTGCCTCCCCGAGACACAAATCAAACTCTCAAACGTCTCCAAGCATGTCCCACTCTCGTATAGCCACAGAAGCTAACGTGCTATAAGATCTCCTACTAAGCACATCAGCTATGACATTTTCCTTACCCAAATGGTACTGCAAATCAAAGTCGTAGTCCTCCAACAACTCCATCCATCTTCGTTGGCGAAGATTCAAGTCCTTATGCGAAAACAAGTACTTTAGACTCTTGTGTTCAGAGAAGACCTCGAAACGCTCACCGTAAAGATAGTGACGCCATGTCTTCAAGGCAAAGACCACGGCTGCAAACTCCAGATCATGTGTCGGGTAGTTCCTCTCATGCGTCTTCAACTGTCGGTATCCATAAGCCACAACCTTGCCTTCCTGCATCAAAACGCAACCCAAACCCTCATGTGATGCGTCGCAGTATACGGTGTAACCCAATCCTCGCTCGGGAATAATCAACACTAGCGCGCAGGTCAATCTCCTCTTCAGCTCTTGGAAAGCTGACTCATAGGACTCGCTCCACACAAACGTGACTCATTTCCGTGTCAAACGCATCATCGGTGCTGCAAGCCTAGAGAATTCCTTCACAAACCGCCGACAATAACCCGCTAGACCCAAAAAACTGCGGATCTCAAAAACGTTCTTCGGTCGCAGCCAATCCGTCACGACATCAGTCTTCGTCGAGTTCACTGATACCCCATCCTTCGACACCACGTGCCGAAGGAATCTCACATTTGTCATCCAGAACTCACACTTCTCAAACTTTGCATTCAAGCGATATTCTCTCAAAAGCTGTAGGACAACATGCAGATGCTCCTCGTGCATCTCTCTCGTGAGTGAATAGACAAGAATGTCATTCACGAACACGACCACAAAACTGTCAAGATAAGGGTGGAAGATATGGTTCATCAGACCCATGAATGTGGCAGGAGCGTTCGTCAGACCGAACGACATAACCAAAAACTCGTAGTGACCATAGTGAGTCCGAAAGGCGATCTTCGCTATGTCCTCGTCCCTAATCCTCATCTGATGATACCTTGACCTCAAGTCAATCTTCGAAAAGTAGCGGGACCCCCTCAACTGATCAAACAAGTCGTCAATTCTCGGCATCAGATACTTATTCTTCACCGTTACCTAGTTTAACTTTCTGTAGTCTATACACAACCTAAAAGACCCATCCTTCTTCTTTGCAAAAAGAGCTGGAGCTCCCCATGACGACGTACTCGGCCGCACAAACCCCTTGTCTAGCAACTCCTGCAACAGCACCTTGAGTTCTCTCAACTCATCCGGTGCAAAGCGATATGATGGCATAGAGATAGGAGCCGCTCCTGGAACAAGATCAATAGAGAACTCCACATCTCGGCTCGGCGGTAACTCAAATAAATCATCAGGAAAGACATCCAAATAGTCGCACACCACAGGAGGTAACACTCCTCGAACCCCAACCGGCACATCTAACCTGAACCCCAACCTCCGAAGCATAGAAATGTGGAACACGTTATGCACATATGCTAATTGAGGTGGCAAGGCCAAACGAAAAGCAACCTCACCAATCCTATCTAGAATCTCAAATGGTCCAATGAAATGCGGTGATAGCTTCCTGCTACGACTAAATCTCATCAAACCTCTACGTGGTGAGACCTTCAGAAACACATGATCCCGCACTGCAAACTCTAGAGGTCGCCTCCTCTGATCTGCATAACTCTTCTGGCGGCTCTGCGCTGTTAGTAGGCGCTGGCGTATCACAGCAACCTTCTCTGTCATCTCCCGTACCATGTCTAGTCCCAAGACTGTGGTCTCTCCCACGTCTGTCCAACACACGGGCGATCTATATGGTCTATCATACAAAGCCTCATACAGTGCCATCCCAATACTAGACTGATAACTGTTATTGTATGCAAACTCTGCTAAAGGTAGATGATCCTCCCACGAACCTCTGAAATCAAGGACACAAGCCCTTGGCATATCCTCCAGAATTTGTATAGTCCTCTCTGATTGTCCATTCGTCTGGGGGTGAAAAGCAGTACTGAACATCAAGTTCGCCCCCAAGGCCTTTTGCAGACTCTGCCAAAACTGCGATGTGAAGCACGGGTCTCGGTCTGAAACAATAAATACTGGTACTCCGTGCAATCTGACTACCTCTCTGACGTACAAGCTACTCAGTCGTTCCATCGAATCCCTCACTCGGATGGGGAGAAAGTGTGCAGACTTCGTCAACTTATCAACCACAACCCACAAGGCGTCGTGTCCCCTAGGTGACTGAGGAAGCCCTAACACAAAGTCCATTGTAACGTGCTCCCACTTCCACTCTGATATAGGCAACGACTGTAGTAATCCTACTGGTCTCTGGTGTTCTGCCTTTACCTGTTGACAGGTGAGGCATCGGGAAATAAATTGGATCACATCTCACTTCATCCCTGTCCAATAAAACTGACGACGTAAGTCATGATACATCTTCGTGCCTCCAGAATGCACTGCAAGACGAGAATGATGACACCCAAAAAATAGATCAGCTCAGCATGACTCTGGCACAAATAACCTCCCAGCCAACCTCAGACTCTGATCTGGACCCACAATCCATCCTGCTATATCCTCACCACTAGCAATGCGGTCTCGTATCATCTGAGCCTCCTGATCCGTCTGCTAGACCTTTAGTACACGTGTTATCAACGTTGGTCGAGTAACTACAGAAAACAAGGTGGCACCCGTCACGATCTCCCCGAGGCACAAATCAAACTCCCCAACAACTGTAAGCATGTTCCACTCACGTATAGCCACAGAAGATAACGACCCGTGAGACCTCCTACTAAGCGCGTCTGCCACAACATTGGCCTTCCCTGGATGGTAGTGCAAGTCAAAATCGTAATCCTCCAATAACTCCATCCATCGGCGTTGGCGCAAGTTCAGGTCCTTTTGCGAAAACAAGTATTTTAAGCTCTTGTGATCGGAGAAAACATCGAAATGCTCACCATACATATAATGACGCCATGTCTTCAAGGCGAAGACCACGGCTGCCAACTCCAAATCGTGTGTTGGGTAGTTCTGCTCGTGCGTCTTCAACTGCCAGGAACCATAAGCTATAACCTTACCTCCCTGCATCAGAACACATCCAAGACCGTCATGTGAAGCATCACAGTATACAGTATACTGTATACCCCAAGCCTCGCTTTGGGATAATCAACACTGGCGGACTAATCAACCTCGTCTTCAGCTCCTGAAAGGCGGACTCACAGGACTCACTCCACACAAACACAACTCCCTTCCGTGTCAGACGCGTCATCGGTGCAGCGAGCCTAGCAAAGTCCTTCACGAACCGTCGGTAGTAGCTGGCTAGACCCAGAAAACTACGTATCTCAAAGACACTCTTTGATCGCTCCCAACCTGTCACAGCATTAGTCTTTGACGAATCCACTGATACCCCGTCTGTCGACACTACGTGTCCCAAAAATCTCACCTCAATCATCCAGAACTCGCACTTCTTGAACTTCGCATATAGGCGATGCTCTCTCAAAGTCTGTAGCACGATCTGCAAGTGATCCTCGTGTGCCTCCCTGGTGGGTGAATATATCAGAATATCATCCACAAACACTACCACAAAACTGTCCAAGGGTGGAAAATCTGGTTCATCCAACTGATGAATGTAGCAGGTGTGTTCGTCAGACCGAACGGCATAACAAGAAACTCATAGTGACCATAGCGGATCCTGAAAGCGGTCTTTGCTATGTCCTCGTCCCTAATCCTCCACTGGTGATGTCCCGATCTCAAGTCAATCTTCGAGAAGCAGCTCGAATCCCTCAGCAGATCAAACAAGTCGTCTATCCTCGGCATTGGATACTTGTTCTTCATTGTCACCTAGTTCAGCTTCCAGTAATCGATACACAGACGCAAAGGTCAATCCTTCTTCTTTGCAAAAAGAGCAGGAGCTCCCCACGGAGAAGTACTTGGACGTATAAACCCACTTTCTAGCAACTCCTATAACTGCACCCTGAGTTCACGCAACTCCTGTAACTGCGACTGTGCCTGAACAGGCGCTGCACTCCTGCACTCAGCCGCATGATGTCCTGGCGGCTGGCATCTGTGACAAAGAAGGCCTCTCTAATTTGACCTTCCCGTTGAAGCTACGGGAGGCATAGATGCAGAAGACTGTAGCAGATACGACCCAACTTGATGCGAACTCCGACCAGATGTCCGTCGACGCTTGTTCTCCCTACGCCCCTTAATCCTGTGTGCGTCCCCTGCCTTGCTGACTCCTACTGTCCCTGTCTCTGCGCGTCTCATTTAGCCTCCACCTTCATAGCAGTCTCCACTAGCTTTGTAAAGACCTTCATCTTGAATGCTGCCACCCTGTCTCGAATAGCGGGCCTTAAACCCCTCTCGAACCATTTCACATGAAATTCATCAATAGGTACGATCTCCTATGCAAACCTGAATAGGCTAGTAAACTCAACCTCATACTCAAGCACTGTCATCGTCCCCTGCGTCAGAAACAGGAAGTCCTCTCTGTAGCGATCCCTTAGAGTCGCTAGAAAGTATTTCTCCAAAAATACCTTTGTGAATGCATCCCAGGTGCTTGCCACTGTGGTCTTGGCAAACTTCCACCACATATGAGCACTCCCTCTCAGCTGGAAGGCGGCAAATATAACCCTCAGATCATCTTCCTCAATCTAAAGCGAATCAAGAATCCTAGTAACCGGTTGCGAAACTCACGCATCGCAACCGTCGCCCTTGGCTCGAGTATACTTTCCTTTCCCCTGTGGCCTCAGCCAGTTGCCGGATGGAGCAGACCATCTCACGCAACAGATCTCCCTCAGCAACAGGTCCTTGGGGTGCATTAGCATCCGCAACATCTGGGACTGGAACGTCCCTTCGGCCAGAACCATGGCCACGGCCTCGACCACGACGTCGCTCTCCCCGCGTGGACATAACTCTATACGAAAGCAACATAACAGGATAAGAATCCATACAACATATTATTGCTAACGTAAAAGACAGATAAACATGCTAACATATAGTCACGTAGATCATGTCATCACATATCTCACATACCGAGGAGAGCCAACAAGAAAGACTCGTCACTCTGAACAACCTACTTAGATTTCTTGCAAGAAATCACGTCCGCGAAATGCGTTTCTAACATAGCTCCCAAGTATGTTAATCCAAACGCCCAAAGGCAAGACTAATCAATCCTAAGGTCCAACCTGCATACCCACGTATTCACAATCATCATGCTGAACAGGCTATCATTCTTATGTAAGAAAACTCTTTAACACATGCAATCAAGCACACATATATCCTCACAAGGTGATGTACCCTCCTTTCCACGGCTCATAGGTATTCGAACCTAGAGCTCTAATACTAAGTTGTCACGCCCCAAACATCTAGGTCACGTGAAAGCCCATCAAAACACCCCATTTAAGGAAAATAGGTTTTAAAGTTGATAATCAAAATGTACAACATTTGGATAAAATTCCCACAGTTCAACTCTCATAAACTGAAAACATGCAATCTCATACATAAATATGTATATCGCCTCAAGGCGTACAAAACTAGCATTTCGAAACATGCATCACATGTAAAAGTACATGTAAAAAATAGAAAAAACTACAGTAAGTCTTCCACCACCTCTGCAACTAGGTCAAGTCATCATGCTCACCTAAAAAGGTTTTGCAGTAAAATCCCACACCGTGAGCCGAAATCAAATAGAACGTAGACAATAAAACTGTAAAGCAGACTATACAATTATACACACACGGGCTCAACCACGGGAGCCAAAAAGATTTTTCTTCCAAAATCATAAGTTTTCCATTAGACTATCATGAGTCTCAAAAAGGTTTTATCTCATAAAACCTCACATTTTTCATCCTTCAAACTATGCATATCATCCTAACAGATATCATGCCACAGTTAAGGAAAAGCTGTAAATAAACAGTAAGCTCGACTCGAGCCACACAACTGAGGAGAAAGATAAAATGTAATCCTATGTACCCACTCTGCCATACCGACAAAGGTAACAACTATAGACTCTCGTCCATTACCCTCGACCCGCAGGTTTAGTAATGACAAGTTCTATACGGAGTCACAACAACGACGCCATTAACAGAGGCAACCGAACCACTCAATTTATGGAAACTAGCCCGAAGGTATAGAGCACCTACTGCTTAATTTACGGGACCTGACCCCGAGGCTACAAAGCACCCAATCATACTCAATTTACGGGGACTAACCCGAAGGTACAGAGTACCTACGCTACGCATGTTTCTAGACTTACACCGAAGAGTAATGGAAGCCTAACTCAACAATACCCACTGTCATGGTACATCTATGCAGAACATTTAAAAATCCACCGTAGCTCAACTGCGAAAACCCATAAAATAGTTTATACAATACATGTATAAAAGAGATCCAATCCATAAAAATGGAGATCTAAAACCATTTGCAACAAAACGTTTAAAAGGTGAGTCTCAACCCCGCGGGTTAGCTCCAAACCTCCAAAAAGACGTTTTTTACCCAATTTCACAAATCACAATTTTTAAACCTCATTTTCAAAACCACGGATGTCAACACACCCGGATCATGTATACAACCAAGAAGAGGCGTAAAAACCCACTTTTACCCAAAAATCAAGGTTTACACATGAAAATCAAATTTGATATATTTTTTATCGGGTAAAAACATGTATAATTACACATAATGCTCTTATACAGCAGTAGGGTCAAGAATCCTACCTCGGAGAGTCAAGAACTCGACGTTTCAAAACTGAACGGCGTCAGAACAAGAATCCGACAGGATGGATGCGAAGCCCTCGGCCCCGATAGTAGGGATCCACAAGGGATCAAACACAAACCAAGCCCCGGGCCCTCAAAGCTAGGGAGAAGGCAGAGAAAAGGAAAACTTAGGTATGAAGAAAGGTTTTTGTCTCAAAAATCCCGCCACTGGAATATTTATAGAAAATCAAATTTTGCTCTGTTCAGTCGACCGAACCATTGAGTTCAGTTGACCAAACTCAACAAAACCAGTTCAGTCGACTGAACTGGACCCTCCAGTCGACCGAACTCAAGACCAGTGGCGTACTGAAATTTGCTGCTGTGTTTCAAGCCAAAAACAAACCCAACCCACCTAACCAAGGTCTGGGAAAGCAAAAAATACATTTACACATGCTTTTCTACAACTTTAAAGCATAAACCATGCATCGATGCCATCATATACTGGAATAAAAGCGTC
>JAOTRH010478667.1:0-17507 GCA_034768845.1 Heliamphora exappendiculata
ATTTTTTTTAATTTTTTTTTTAAAAAAAATTCATCATTAATTAGAATTTTTTATTTTTTTGAATCATATCAATGAAACAAAACAAAAAAATAAAAAAATTGTTCAAAAAATTTTTAAAAATTCATTAAAGACGAAAATAGATAACATATAATTTGACTTATTTGTTTATTTTAACTTTTTTTATTTTTTATATTTTAATTTTAAAAAATTTACTTTTTCATTTTGTTTCGATAACATGAATTGTAAAAATATAATAGTTTGATCAAAATATTAAAAAAAATTACTAAAAATAAAAATAAATAAAATAAAATAAACAAATAAAATGTTATTTAACTGGGGATGTTGAGTGCTATGGTTGATGAAAATGTCCTTTTTATATTTATTTTTTTACTAATTGACCAAATTAATTGAACCAAAATTTGTTGGAGTTATAAAAAAAGGTTCAGTAGCACTCAAGAATGCTTTATATTTTAACAACTATATAAATTTCACATTTTGCCTAAAACAAAAAATATTTGAAAATAAATTAAGATAAGGTAGAGTGCAAGGTTGGAGATGCGAAAATAAGGTAGAGTTTATATGAAATTTTATCTCTAATCTTGCTAGCAAACAATGATATTAATCTTTCAAGAATTAATTGATGTGCGCATAAAATGATTCAAGCACCAGACAAAAAAAAAAAGAGACTCAACTCATTTGATTTGAGTGATTTGGGAAGGGAAAAAAAAAGAAATTCATATATTTCTTCCTTAACAACTTGTTGGGATTACTAAAGAAGAGAGAAATAAAAAGAGATGAGGAGAAAGAATTTTTTTCTTAATAACCACTTTTTGAATTTTTCTAAAATAAAGAAACTTGGAGAGAAAAAATAAACAAACTTTATAATGCCAAAATTAACTCTAAAAATACAAACTTAAGCACTCTGTTAAATTGGCAAATAATATTAATTTTTTTATTAAGATTAACCAAACAAGATATGAACAAAAACAACTATATTTTTATATTTTTTCTCTTTTGTTTATCTAAACGAGATGGAGAAAAAACATAATTTTTTCCCTACTCTTTTTTTTGTATATAATTTAAGTAATTTTTTTTGTTTCTTACCCCATGTTGCCAAATATACTGTCAAAGTGAGACATTAAAAAGTAATTAACATAATAATTTGAGAGGTTGATTTAGAAACCCTGCCCTACACGAGAAAACTTTCTTATTTCTAGAAAGCCTTGTATCTATCAAAGTAAATTTACTTCCAAGAAACAACACACCTCCATCTCCATGTTGTAAATTTTTACCTACTCTTCCTTTTCTTTCTCCACCAGCTGCCACCCCAACTCAACACTAGTTTATTTCATTTTCCTGGGAAAATCCATTAATTAATCATTATATAGACATACAAACCCATCCATTGCATTAGCACCAACCACAGTGGTTCTCTCCGAAACCCTCAGGGCCAGATCAGTGTTTTAAGCTTCCCCCCATTCCAAGCCCTCTGTGATTGAGGTATTGTCCTTTCATGTACTGCAATAAATTGTTGGGTCTTTTTATGAGTTTATGGGGTTTTTCTTTCCATTATTTTTTTGTTTTCACTTTCTTATTTGGAGGAGTTTATCTAGATCTCTTCTTTATCACAGTTGGTATGTTACATTGTGTGGCTGGAGACTCTTCTTTCCCATAAAGATGCTTTGTTAGTGTTTTATTGGTGAAAATGCTGATAAAAAATGGGAGTTTTCTGGGTTTTCAAGGATTTAATCCAGTTAGGTTTTTGAAAAATTTCCCAAAACAAGTAAAAGGGTCCCCTGTTCAACTGATTCTTCAACTTCCCATCATTTTATTTCTTCTCTCTTTCTTTCTGGTTGACGAGGACATCTTTTAGGAGTTGAAGAATCAATGTCATTTTGCTCTGCCATCATGGATGCTCACTTCGATTGGTGCATTTCGTAGAGATCCAGAAAGTTCGGTTTCTTTAAAGCTACATTGTTAAAAAAAAGGAAGGTTTTCTTGGATCTGATTTTGCAAATAGAGTTTTGATGGGAAATTTTGGGTTTTCTATGCTCACATTATGAATTGATTTAGATTTTCACAACTAAGTTTTGCTGAAATGTTGAGATCTGGTAATTTGTGTGTTGCAAAATTAGGGTTTTGATCTTTGTGCAAATTTGAAAAGATTTTCTGCCTCAATCCTCATATTGTGGTTTTTGTTGGAATTTCCAAAAGGTTTGTGTTAGTTAGGCTAAGATCTAATGGTGAATGGGATACAATCCTTGCAGGAACTTGAAGTATCTGGGTGCTGGAGATCTAAACATATATAGTACAATTTTAGGGAAAGAGAATGGACTTCACTGTGATTTTCATGGTAATTAGCACCTTAGTGCTTCTGTGTTCTTCCTCATCATCTGCCCAAACTGCTGCATCTCCTACATTTAGCCCTACTCCTGCGCCTGCACCGGCGCCAGAATTCGTGAACCTCACCAATTTACTCACCGTGGCCGGCCCATTCCACACCTTCCTCGGTTACCTCCAGTCCACCAAAGTCATCGAAACCTTCCAAAACCAGGCAAACAATACCGAAGAAGGGATCACTCTCTTTGTGCCTAAAGATCAAGCCTTCTCATCCCTCAAAAATCCCTCTCTATCCAATCTCACCCAGGACCAGCTCAAGTCACTCTGCCTTTTCCATGCCTTGTCACACTACTATAGTCTGGCAGATTTTAGGAACCTCAGCGAAACTAGCCCTGTAAGCACATTTGCAGGTGGTCAATACTCTCTGAACTTTACTGACATGTCAGGAACCGTGCACCTGGGTTCGGGGTGGACGAACACGAAAGTGATCAGTGCAGTGTATTCGACCGCTCCAGTTGCCGTTTATGAGGTTGATAAGGTTCTTCTTCCGGAAGCAATCTTTGGCACTGATATTCCTCCAACCCCTGCTCCAGCGCCGTCTCCCGATATTGCCCCGGCGGCAGATACCCCAGCTGGTAAAAGTGGAAGTGGTTCATCCACGACATCTTCACCTGAATCATCTTCTCATAGGATTATCAGCTTGGGTGTTTGGAGTCAACTGGTTTTGGCAGTTTCAGGTGGGCTGGTCCTGTTCTTGTAAGGGAGGATCTATTGGGTTTTTAGCTTATGTTTAAGGCTTAAGAGGGTACATTGATTCGTTTGCTATTTTGCTTTGATTTCAAGCCATTTTTTCAATCATTTAAGACATTGATACAAACTATGAGAATGTGAGTTACTATTGTTCTAATTACTTTCTCTATTTGATTGGCATTTTGCTTGCTTTATGCTTCCATTTGAGATTTTTTGTCTTCTTTCTTATCCTTATCCTACATCTTTTTTGCTTCTGACAAGCTTCCATGTCCCTTAACCTTGCATTTCCCTGAATTTTGCAACCATTCAAACGCAATAAATCTAGGCATTGTCTATATATTTTTTGCTTTGCTCGGTGTGTATGTAATGCCTATCAGATTATTCCATCTCTCTTTCGTGTGACACCTATCATCTCTAATGGCACAATCCACCGAGATTGTGTTTCTCGGGTGACCATCAATATGAACAACTCACAATGTCCTGAAGAAGAGTTTGTGGGTGCTCATTTGTGTAACAATAGGTATAAACTGGATGCTTGCTCTCTTCTTGTTAAGTTGGTATTCTAACAGATTAGAGCAAGATGAGATTCATTCTGCAAATCTCATTCCCAATTTCCCATGGATTCCTTGTGTGTCAAAATGTAAATGTTCTGATTATCTTCAGTGTGCCCAGTTTGCATCCTCTGTTAACAACAATGCTGCCCTGTTCGGTATTGTCTTTGTTTTCTGTTTTATGTTTTCCTCTACTAGAAAACTTACAAAACCTGTTTGACGAACTTTTTTTAAAATCTATTTTCAAGAAAATTTCTGAAAAAACAATCCACTATTTATAAAACGTCAAAACCACGATTTCGGTCTTTTGAAAACTTCTTCCACACAAAGATGAAAATGATATGAAAAGAATGAGCTTTTTTCTTTTCCAATTTTGATTGTTTATTTTATTTTTTATGGGATAAGTAAGGTCTCACCTTGAGGAAGAACAAAGTCAAGTTTTGTAGGTAACACGAGCAATTAACAGAGGATATAACGTGCCAACCTTTTGACCACCCAAAAAAAAAAAAAATCATACATAGTGAAAGAGAATAGATAGGTACGAAGAGAGTTCAAAACATTTCTAGGCAAAAACAAGAGAGAAAACAGCAAAAAGTAGCCAAAACAGTGGGCCTTGGAAGACACAGCAGGCTCATGGCAACAGCTGGAAGCTGGAACTAGCCAAAACAGAGTTAAAAGAACAACACTTTTAGAAACCCAGAAATATTCCCCCTAAACAATCTCAGAATTCAAAATGGGTGGATCAAATTCACTTCGATGTGTGGCTCACATGCATTTAAGTGAATCTAGCCCACCCATAAAAAACAACACCCGAGCCGGTGGTGGCGATTATGGTAGTGGTGGGGACGGCGGCGGTGGTGGCAATCGAGGGGACAAAAGTGACAATGGTGGTGGTGGTAGAAAAACTAATATTGTATTTCTTAACTCGTGACACTCGAGTTGCAATGTAGCAACTTTATACCGTTGCATCAAGGCCAATGTTTCAAGTCTCTTTACGAGTGAATCCTTGGATGTTGAGAAAATAGTATGACAGAAGAAGAAGAAAAATGAAATAAGGGTTTGAGATACAAATAATCGCTTTTTTAAAGACGAAATTTGCCCCAACTCAAATCAAGTTTGTTATAGAATTACTAGCAAATCGTCTCCAAAATACAACAAAACCTTAGATTTTAGATTCTACAGATAGCAATTTTGGGAAAATTCTAAAATTTCTCTATAAATTGATACGAAAAAGGGATAAAAGAGGGAATGAAGTAAGTTTAATCCTGATAAACAATTCATGTATTTATGAACATTATAAAGACACAAACAAAGGGTTACACCCTTTCAGATTATGCCTTGTGCTACGATGCATACCAGTGCTATGCACTATAGCGCATAGGATTACCTATCTTTTTTCATTTATTAAATTTAACTTATTTAAAATATCTCTATTTATATTCATAAGGAAAGCTTTGTAAACTTTTTATGTGGGTGAACACTTTTCCAAAGAAAGAGACATTTACTTCTCCCACTTTACCTTGAAGAATGCAGAAGTCCAAATACCATGGGGTTGCATTTGCATGAAGATCCTTTGAGAGCTCTAAAAGCATTGTCATTGTCACAACATCCACCATCATGCCTTGGTAAAGAAGCAAGATTTTTTGTTGTTACAACATTCCACACTTAAACCAGTTCCTAATAAGATTTTGAGTGGATTTTTTGCAATTGGCCTATTATCTCAATTGGTTAGAGGTTATTACTCTTACGTATAGCATCGGCAGCCAAAGTCGAGCATACATACGACAATCTTCGTGTGTGAATAGTCAAGAGAAAAGAAAAGAAAAGACCGTAGATAATAATAATAATAATAATAATAATGCGATGATTGCAAGTTCAAGAGTTTCATGTGCTACTACTTCAAATTATTTTTTAGTCCTCCTTTTCGTGCATAGAACCTAAGCATACAGAATTAACGATAGAAAATATTCTCATTTATCATATGTATGTATATGGCAAAAAATAATCTTAGTTAGTACACAAAATCTAGGTATACAAAATTAACCACAAAAGAAATGATTTTAGTTATTCATAAGTATGTATATCGCAAAAAAAAAAAACATCAGTTATTCACGTATACATGGAATCTACATGTACCTTCTACGTACACATAATGATCATAAAAAAAATAATTATAAGCACCCACATATATATGGAACCACATATATACCTCGTAAAATTTTCTATACGTACACAAAATTAAACACGTAAAATGATATGTCATTCACATATATATGAGATTCAAATATATACCACAAAAAATAATCTCAATTATTGACATGCACCTGAATAATTGAGATCATTTTCTCTAATTAAATTATCTAATAGCTAAACTTTTCTAATTTTTCCTATTTTAATTAATGGCTGATGATTATCTGTGATTTTTTTGGCAACATCCAAAAACAAATTATATTAACGTGTTGTATTATCTTGTAATTATAGATTTCAATATAATATGGTGATTTTCACTTGTTAAATGTAATTATTATAAAAGAATTTATTATGGCGGGTTTATTGATTTATTTTTATCTATTTACTTTCACGTGGATTTTTTTATCTTTTAATTAATTTTGTTTTTACCTTTCAATAAGTCTCATCAATTCGAACTAAAAAATAAAAAAATAATAAAAAAATAAGAAAAAAAAATTTAAAAAGCTAAATTGAGATTTTATTCCAAACAAATAATCTTATTTCTAAATTGTGAAAATTTTACTTATTTTTGTCATGTCTATTTTTTTTAATATTTTAATTAAAATTTTTTATTTAATTTTTTGAACCGTTTTGATGAAAAGAACCGAACTAAATGGCTGGCGGGAAACTTTGCTTCTAGTGTGGTTTTTTCATCAGAACGATTTAAGAAAAAAGAAGTTCTAATTAAAAAATTAATGAAAACATAAAAGGCAAAAATAAGTAATATATAAGTTGCTTTATTGGTTTATTTTTATTTATTTTAATTTTTTAATTGTTTTTTTTATTTATTTTGAACTAAAAAAATTAGATTGTCTTGATTAGAGGGTTTAAAAAGTATAATAATTTAACTAAATAAATAAATAATTAATTAAAAATAAAATTAAGCAAATAAACATTTATTACAAATGGAATAAACATCTATGGTAATAATTTATTATCAAATAAGGATCAATAAATTTTTTCTCAAAATTTGGGTACTCAGTACTTGTAGAATGACTAATGCTTTGCCCCTTAATATTTTTGATAAGTAAATAATTATTTTTATTTTATATAATAAAATAAATTATGAATAAAATAAACATTTTTAGTAATGATTTATTATTAAATAACGGTCAATAATTTTTTTTTTAAAATTTAAAAAATTATAAAATAATTACAGATGTATCAATTATTTTGTAAATTCATTATATAATAATTAAAAATATAATAATTAATTTATGAATAATTTTAAAAGTAAAAATTCTATGATATAGCTGTATGAATTCTCTCTCTCTATATATATATATATAGTATAAATTATAAGGTACTAACTAGAGCACGGGAATAATACATGGTCCTGTTTAGGCAAATATTGTTTATTAGTTTACTGACTTATTTTAATTTATTTTAGTTTAAGTAACATAAAATTTAATTTATAAATTTAATTTTGTTTATTTTTAATTTTTTAAATTTTGTTTATATATTTTGATTAAAAAATTTATTTTTTTGATTTATAAAAAAATATAAAAAATATAATAATTTAACTAAATAATTAAAATAAAATTATTAAAATAAAAAATTTATAATAAATAATAAGTCAATAAATTAAATTCATGCCTGAATTTGTAATAAATAAAAATATTTAATATATAGTAACAAATAATATTTCGGGGTACCGAATTATATCTCTGCTTTGCCACCCTGAGCATTCGTGGCTCCAAGATGGCATAACGGTTTTTCTCGCGCGTCTCTCTTTCTCCGTGTGTTCTCTCTCCATATCGATTCCAAAACTCTCTCTCTCTCTCTCTCTCTCTCTCCATAGACAGTTTGTTTCCATCTCTCCATTCGAAGGACACCTGAAGAACAGCCGAACCAGTGAGGAAAAGGAGCGATTCTTTCAATCTCAAAAGGAGCGATTTTTGAGTTTCGGAAGGTCCTTTCTCTTTTATGTGTTCTTTAGATTCTGTTTTTCTTGATGAGTTTGGATTATTTTCTCCCTTGCATTTGTGGTACGTTACATTACCTCAACCCTCTGTTTGGTCACTGGGAAAAGGACGAGAGGAAGGGAAAGGAAAATTTGTTTCGAGTCTGGTATTGCCCGCACTTGTTTGGTGAAGGGTTTTTGTCACATTTGATTGAACGTAACGAAATTTTCGATTTTTTGTTTTCGTTTCCCTCATTTCCTCAGCAACCAACCGTTGTGTGACTCGTGTTATTTTCGTGAATGATGAACAACCTCTCTGTTCTCAATTGGATCTTGATAAGTTTACATTACTATGGGGTTAGAGTTTGTATTATATACGTCGGTAATCGAATTTTTCATTCTTCGACTGTCATATGTTAAGTTTTTTTTTTTTTTAATTTGCTGTTTTCTTTCTGGACAATTAGTTTTCTTCTTGTCATTTGGGACTCAGCACAAATTCAAGCAAAATGTCTGGTTTTGTGGGTGTTCTTGTTTCTGATCCATGGCTTCAAAGCCAGTTCACGCAGGTTGAGCTTCGTGACCTCAAATCCAAAGTATGTAATTTTTGCAATTTTTGGGGTTTTGCTTCTTTCTTTCTTTCTTTCTTTCTTTCTTTTTTTTTTTTCTTGAATTCAGTTATCAAAATTGTATGCAACAAAAATTACACCAAGTGGCAATTCTTAGTTGACATATGTTTGCATTTGGTTATAGTTTCTTTCAGCAAAGAACCAATCTGGAAAAGTCACATTGGGAGATTTGCCGCCAGTGATGGTGAAATTAAAGGGTGTAAGTGAAGTGTTTACAGAGGCACAGATTAAGACTATCTTTGGAGAGTCATCCTCTGACATTAGCGATGAAATTGATTTTGAATCCTTTCTTCGGGTGAGTTTCAAAGGTTGTTACTTGCATAGCTTTTTCAAAATTTAAAAGAAAACAAAACTGTTACTTGTTCCTAATGTTTTCCATACTTGGTGGCATCTTTTTAGCTTTTTGAAAGTGCACCATGTTAAACAGACGTTGAGCAATTATGCCAGTTTTTTTTGTTTCTGCTGATGAGCAGGCCTCTAGTAACCGCATGGCTGATTTATCATCATCTCTTTTATAACATTAATTTTATTCTTCTTTATAATAACTATAGTTTTTGAAGTAGGGAACAAAATAAAAGCTAAGAGGGATTTTGTGATGGGCAGGCATACCTAAATTTACAGGCAAGAGCAACAGCAAAATTGGGTGGGCCGAAGTTGAAAACTGCTACTTCATTTCTCAAGGCTACCACAACCACCCTCCGCCACACCATTAGTGAATCTGAGAAGGCCTCTTATGTTGCCCACATTAACAGCTTCCTCAGAGAAGATCCATTCTTGAAGAAATATCTTCCTCTAGACCCATCTACCAATGCTTTATTTGATCTTGCGAAGGATGGAGTTCTTCTATGGTATATAAAGATCCATTTGACACTTCCAAAGATCCCAAAATTAAGTATATTTTTGTGGTTTGTTAATATATTACTTGTTCCATGCAGTAAGCTCATAAATGTTGCTGTCCCTGGAACAATAGATGAGCGAGCTATTAACACCAAAAGTGCCCTTAATCCATGGGAGAGGAATGAGAATCACACTCTCTGCCTCAATTCTGCAAAAGCTATAGGCTGCACGGTGGTTAATATTGGCACGCAGGACTTGGTTGAAGCAAGAGTAGGTTAAGCTAATGCTCTATTTAGTGAAATGTTGTTGAGAATTTTTCATTGCTGATATGGAAGCTGCTGAAGTTTCTTTATTTTGTTCTTTGTTGTAGCCGCATCTGCTAATGGGGTTGATTTCTCAAATAATCAAGGTATTATTATGTTGTCGGATAAGTATGTTTTGGAGACAATAGATTTTGGTCACCAATGATCTCAATCTTGTTTGCATTTCTGTTTGGTGGCAACATCAGATTCAACTGTTAGCTAATCTGAATTTAAAGAAAACTCCTCAACTTGTGGAATTGGTGGATGACAGCAAGGTAGCTGGTTGTTGAATATTTTTGCCTCCCATGTTACTGTAATGAAAAAGTAGAGTATCATGTTTTGACTTGGATATTATATTTGAATCGAATAATGGGACAAAATTTTCAGGACGTTGAGGAACTTATGGGTTTACCCCCCGAAAAGGTTTTACTCAAGTGGATGAATTTCCAATTGAAGAAAGCAGGCTATGGGAAAGAGGTCACAAATTTTTCATCTGATCTGAAGGTAATAGAAATTTCACCTATATTTGTCAATGATGAAAAACTCTTGGTTGGAATCCATCGTTCTAGTGGTAATAGTTATCTAACTGGCTTGTTTTGTGATCGGAAAAGGTAGTTATCGTTAGTGGATTTAGATGTATTTGTTATGACATTGCCTGGAACATTATGGGCCTGCATGTAGCATTTGGGGAAAGTTAGGGAGGTGCTTTCATCACCCTGTATAGATGAGGGGGGGGAAATGAAGTAAAAACATGTTCAATATTTTAGATTGACCCTTCCCTTAGAAATAGAATTGTCCTTTACTACTTATTCATTGTGAGTTTTGCACAATCTAATGCTTTTGTCAATTTAATCTTTACATTCCTTGACAAAAAGTTTTGTTAGAACTAGTCCCTTTTGTACTAGTTATTTTTTATGATTAGAACCTTCTTGTTTTTCAATGTTAGCCCATTAATACCCTTACACTTAGTTATGAGCATTCTACTTTTATCATCTCTTAATTAAATATATTTTTAAAACTTAACAGTGAAAATGTTGAAGCAAAAAGGAAACGTTACATGGATTTTAGATCCTGAAGTAATTTAAACTGGCAAGTTAAAAACTGCAAGAAGATTTTTAATTCAATAGTACTTACAGCTGCATGCAGAGCACTCATTCAAATGCAATGGATTAAAAATCAGAGAAGGATGAATTTCTCCTAAATAAACCATAGTAATAAATTTCATTGTAGATATCAATGTAAAAATCAATGTTACTGAATCATCTGATGATTACACATGAAATAATTCTACTAGAAACGAAGTAGTGTAAACATCTAATAAGAAATAATCTTATGTCACATTATACTTTAGTTAGCAAATGACCTATCTTTTATTAGATATGACCCAATGGCAAGTTTGGGACTATTTCGAAACACTAATTTGCTAAAGACATGCATGTAGTTAGATGTAGAATTTCCAGAATTTCAATAACTTATGAGAGGGGACAAATTCCGATCAGGGTCACGTGGAGCGCACGCGGAATGCCATACAGTGCAACAGTCCTTTCCCCCACGATTGCGTACCTCGGCATACACATACTAGCTTGGGCGGTGAGTCGAGCGTATAGGGACAATGTTCCCAAGCTCTGGGGACCTCGGGACAGGTGGATCCGTGCAATGGCCTTGGCTCCGAGCTCAGAAGGGGTTCAATACCAACCCTGAAGAGGTACTCGGCACCATGAGAAGGAATGCTCGGCATTCACGTCCAAGCAGGACGAGCTGTGCGACTCCTAAAGCCGAGCTCAAGGGCAGATACCTGAGATCAATTTACCGTGATATGCGGATCAAAAGAGGGCTGATGATAAGAGATCAGAAACAGTTGGACCTACTCTAGGGCTAGGGTGTCAGAGAGGGTTGCCTTAGCCTAGACTAGGTCTGGGTGTTGATGGGCTGCTTGATATGACAAAATGAACTTGCAGAAAAATCTAATTATGGCATTGATAAGTCACAATCAGTTTGACAGTTATGCATTGATCAGAGAGATGGAGTACAACCCATTGCCTGATTTGATCGTCGGAGGGTCCACCGGTATAAAGCCACCGGCGGGCATCTCACCCCTTCTTTGTGCGGGCACACACGTGGCAACCACCTCTGGCAGTTTAGCCAGCTTGGACGGGAATAGTAGATCTCAATCCTTATCCTCTACAACTTATATGAGGTTGTTGGATTTAATGTTTTTTGGTTCATAATTGCTTTGGAGCATATCTCATATTGAGGGAAGATAAGTAAAAGAAGAGAGAGAGAGAGAGAGAGAGAGATTTATTTTACACCAATGAGGCTTTATATGGGCATCAAAAAAACCCAAAAAATATGTAAATATTTTCATAAACTAAGGTTGTCTAACATAGTAACCTTAATGCCACTAACATTCTATCACTTATGATTCTAATTTCTAGTAATTAAAATACCAGAAGATAGCTGAAAATACTCCTAATTATTTGTAATAACTTAAAATTTACATTTTTATCTTGCAATTCAATTATTAGCTTGAGTACATCAGAGTCGCATCTCAATCCATAAGAGAATACACTGGGTTGACAGGTTGTTATAAAAGTGAACACAGTTTTACTTTTTAATCAGCTCCTTTTTTTTTCCTTGGGCAACGGAACTGTAAGAAATGTGTTTCATTTCCATTTAATATGTAACTCAGAGGCTAGCTCTAGGATGCACTGCTTGAAGACTAAAGAACTTCTTTCCACATATGAGTTAACTACTAAGTGTGCCCTTGTGAGCATTTTGCATAATAGTCATTATTGCTCCTGCAAGTTGCAACAATATTGCTATATGTTTCAATAACATTGCTTCTCGGTTGAAAGTTATGATACCTAGAAGCAATTCAAAGGGGATTTTTTGCCTAGCTAAGTAAATCTTACAAGCATAGGCTGCAAGTTACTTTATTGGAGAAGAAATGACCAAAAATGGATTTGGTGCTGTATTCTTTATTAGGATTCTGTTTCATAATTTGTTTCAAGGAGAAACTTTCATGGGTGATTATGTTGCATTCAAATCATCACTTAGAAATCCCAAACAACCCTTAGGGATATTTATCTTTCTTTCTTTCTTTATCTTTTTTTTTTTTCCAATTTAATGGTGTCCTTTCTTTTGTATCTTATCTAAAATGATGTTATAGGCTTATGCAACTTGCAGGATGGAGAGGCCTATGCCCACTTGCTCAATGTTATTGCACCAGAACATGGTAGCGTCACCACATTGGATACTAAGGATCCTACTGAAAGAGCGAATTTGATTCTTGAGCATGCAGAGAAAATGGATTGCAAAAGATATGTCACTCCAAAGGATATTGTTGAGGGATCACCAAATCTAAATCTTGCATTTGTTGCTCAAATATTCCAACAGAGGTAAGCATTACCTTTTATTTGTCGATCTGATTGAAAGAAATCTTACACTTATCTTGTGGGGATATACATGATCCTTCAAACCCATCATGTGCTATCTTAGAAGTATTTTTGTCGTACATGTTCAAATTCATTCAGTCTAGCCAATATTATTGGAACTCAAATGAAAAATGATAGAGGACCTGTTGTAACAATTGGTGCAAACGTTTGAGCATGCATGTCATCTGGTAACAAATCCAGCTTATATTGGGCTGGCTATGAGAACATTAAGAAAAGCTATGCGTTAGTTGTTTATAGCACACTAATTTTCTTTTAAGTGTAGAAGCGTTGTGTTACATTGCTCACATAATCCACCATGTTCCCTATTCTTCTGTCGAAGATATTCTTCATTCCTGAATTCACATAGTAATGGTGAACTTTCCTAATCACCTGCTTTTGTGTAACCTATGCATTTGTTTTTCTGGCAACATAGGCTTTCAAAAACACTAAACAGTTAATTTTGTTCTGTATTTCAATTGATGCTTGTTCATGTTCAAGATCTTTCTATGATTATCGGTGTGGACTTCCTTTGTTATTTGTTTGTGATTTTCTTAATGCAGGAATGGCTTATCCGTGGACAGCCAAAAGATCTCTTTTGCTGAGATGATGACAGATGATGCTCAAATTTCTAGGGAAGAGAGATGCTTCCGATTGTGGATTAACAGTCTTGGGATCGATTCATATGTCAATAACGTGTTTGAAGATATCAGAACAGGGTGAGGTTGCTTTTCCTTGCCTAATTACTGGGTGCCTGTTAATTTTTCTTGATGTCTCTCTCTCTTTACTTGCAGATGGGTTTTATTGGAAGTTCTCGACAAAGTTTCCCCAGGATCAGTAAATTGGAAGCAAGCATCAAAACCTCCCATAAAGATGCCTTTCAGAAAAGTTGAGAATTGCAACCAAGTTATAAGCATTGGAAAGGAATTAAACCTATCTCTTGTGAACGTTGCAGGAAATGATATTGTACAAGGAAATAAGAAGCTCATAATAGGTTAGTGACATTTCATCTCCTGCCTTAGACGGACCCCCTCCCTTAACCCGCACCCCCTCCAAAATAGAAGTATAAAAGAAATTCCAAATAACATGAGAAGAAAAAAAGTAAATACCGTATCTGGCGTTCTTTTTCTTTTCTTTTCTTTTCTTTTTTTTTTTTGCGCTGTGTTCCATATCCAACTTCTTGTTAATTTTTTGCCTGATTTAGTTTTCTGTCTGAGTTGGCTACTTTTTGTACTAGAAAATGAATTTTTATTGTACCTTTGGAATATATATATGGTTTCAACTGTTCTAAAAAAATATATGGTTTCAACTGCGGGAGACATTTGATATGAAGCCTGCCTAGTAATTTCTATAAACTAAACGGATGGCTTGAGAATAGTCGGATGGTAAACTAGCTTTATTTGTGTTCTTTCTTGGTAGTACTACTTGTGAGTGTTCAGTATGATTTGTTAAGTTGTCTTTGAATGGTAAATGGCTTTACTGAGATGGAATGGAGTGGGCGTGTGAAAACATGACATGAATGAATGAACACATTTTGTTGATTCTGCTCTTGCTTTAAATATTTGTATGTTGGTTGTGATACCACACTTTGCAGGCTCAATATTTCCCTCTTGCTGCATTCATAAAACCACAAATTACTTTTCCTATAGTTGTTTGGCACATTGAAATATTCATGGCCCAGACTCTGAGAGAAGGAAGTGGGGAGATAGATTTAGTGGTTGGCATTTAGGAGAAAAATTAGTGACATCATTGAGTATAGTTTGTTTCGAGTATCAAAATGTGAAGCTCTCATTTATTTTCTGGAATTCATTAAAAAAATGTGCTTTACACCCATGAAAAGCCATTTCAAGGATGTGCACATTTCGAAAGGGGGGAAAAAGAAATCCACTTAGCTGTGGGGGGTGGCTAACAACATTTTTTCTGCACTTATGGATTCTTTCTTGTTCTTTTCTATATCTAGGGCATTGTGTCTCCCGTTAAATCCCACCCAACTTTACAGTCCCAATACATGCCTTTTTTTATTCATATTACAATTGGCAGACACCATTTCAGAAGAAATGCTTTCCATAGTCCCCGGTACTTGTCATTTATCTGCATATTGTAGACATTGCGTAGTTTCACATGTCTTACACTCTTTCAGTTTCATTTCAAGTTCTGTTGGTTACTGTATTCTTTTTGAGCCAGAACCCTCATACGTGCTTTATATAGTTGAATATTCCATATTCCGTTTTATAGGGTAAAACCTTTTTAAGCTAGCTTTGCGAAGGAGTCTAGGTCTTTTTCCTTTCTTTCTTTTGGTTTGTTGGGGTAAGGTGTCATGGATTTTGTGAGTGGAATGGAAGTGGGGAAAAAAAAAAGAAGGAAAAAGAAGAGCGTATGTGTTTATTTGAAGACAATGCGGAACAATAAGGTTAATTTACAATTTTATTTTAATTATTTAATAATTAGTTTTATTTTAAATTATCTTTTAATTAGGATTTTATTTTGTTTCTTTTTAGTTTAGGATTCTAAATATTTTGAATATCTTTTAATTAGGATGTTATCTTGTTTTTAGTTAAGGATTCTAGTATGCTTTTTAATTAGGATTTTAGGCATATAAATAAAAGGTTTTCTTGATGCAGAATTTAGAGTTAATTAATGAAAAGTTGAGTTATAGGCTGAGGCCTAGGCCTTGTGTTAGGATTTTGACCATTTTGCGCTATTCATCTTCCATCTCTTGTCCCTCCACGTCTTGTATCAACTAGTCCATAATTAGTTGATTGAAGCATCAGTATATCATTAGGAATATCTGTGGCCCTTGTTGCTTTTAGACTAAAATCAGCATAACTTTGTTCAACCGATTGCAGCTGAATTGGGCGGCATTCCATTCAAAATAATAACTGACTTGCACCTGACTCGCAGTTCTCTGTGTGTTTTTCTTTCTTAAACAAGTTTTATCCCAAAAATTCCTCCACCAGCTTTCATGCTCAGTTTTTTCATTCTAATATATCTTGTGTGTTCTTTTAGATCTAAGTAATTTTACAGATTCAAATTTTATTTCATTGTTTAAATTTCAAAAACAAAAGAGGAAAACTTGTTCACTTCTCTACCTCAGCTTTCTTGTGGCAGTTGATGAGGTTTACGATGCTCCAACTCCTGAAAATTTTGAGGTCTCGCTCCCGGGGAAAGGAGATTACAGACATTGACATTCTAAATTGGGCAAATAACAAAGTGAGGAGCTCAGGAAGAACTTCTCAAATGGAGAGCTTTAAGGTAACTTCCGAAGATTTGT
This sequence comes from Heliamphora exappendiculata, assembly GCA_034768845.1. Lineage (NCBI taxonomy): Eukaryota > Viridiplantae > Streptophyta > Magnoliopsida > Ericales > Sarraceniaceae > Heliamphora > Heliamphora exappendiculata. The sequence continues at coordinate 16,241 of JAOTRH010478667.1, forward strand.
CCTGTGTTATGATAGGATTTTCAAGCCACCACTGGTCATTTGGTACTTTCTGTGCAACTTCTGATAGGATAAAAACCTTTCAAATGGGATTTTCTTCCTAGAACTTCTTAGTGCTGTGGAGCCGAGGGTTGTGAACTGGAGTGTTGTTACTAAGGGTGAAACTGGTATGTTATTTTGGAGAATTTTGCATTTTGATTTGATGTTATTCTTGAAATTGATCGATTTGATTCTTTTACTTCACATATAATGGATTTTTTTTTTTCTCTTTCTTTCTATTTTGCTGGAAATTTGCTGTGGAGGCTGAAGTTCTTTAGCACTTGCATTAGAATAGCTTGAATACAGCATCTTTGCTTGAAATTTGCTGTGGAGGCTGAAGTTCTTTAGCACTTGCATTAGAATAGCTTGAATACAGCATCTTTGCTTATGGGTTTCTTAGAGGGCATGAGATTTGAACTAATATGTGGAACATTTTTTTTCACTCCATACACAAATTATGTACAAAGTGCAATGATCTACAGATTATGTTAGTTTTTGTTACCGTAAATGCAGATGAGGATAAGAAGTTGAATGCAACATATATCATCAGTGTTGCTCGAAAGCTTGGGTGCTCCATTTTCTTACTGCCTGAGGACATAATGGAGGTAAGACGGTTAAGTTGGTTATTTAAATTTTTGATCAATCAACTAGATAATTACGTCCACTTGGTTGGGATTACATTAAGGCTATGCTGGATAAGAGGAATCTTGAGAGAGAATAGGAATGTGATTCCACATCACTTGGAATTAATAAGAATATGAAAGTAATCTGTGATTCCTTATCCAATTGGAAATCTTATTCCTAAACTAAGTAGGAATGTGATCATCAGCCCCTCACATGCTAATCTTAGATTTCAAGGTCAATCGGTAAGTAAGGGAAATGTTTAATTGTAATGAATTCCTAAAAAAAGTTTCCTAGATAAGACTTTTGGAATTAATCCAAATATTTGAATATGATTGCTCCAGGTATTAAATTAGTAGATATTTAATTCCCACCAATCAAGTTTCTATTCGCCCTCATGATTTCTATCATCCAAATACAGCCTAAAGAATGTCCCAATGTACCTCAATATGTTAACTAACCCAACTCCTTGAACTGGTTTCCATCCTTTGTGTGGTCCCCTTAACCTTTGACTGTCATTTACACACACACACACACACACACACATTTATCCCATCCTAGTTAATTGAACTGTGATAACAGATCTTCCCCTGACTTGTTAGTAGCTAAA
>JAOTRH010478678.1:0-13662 GCA_034768845.1 Heliamphora exappendiculata
TAATACAAGCACTTACATATATATGGATGTAATTATCGATATTACACCCATTTAGTGCTAATTTTTCTTTTAATGTTAGTTTAGTATTTTCTTTGCTAGTATTCTTTTTTTTCTTTTCTTTTTCTTTTAACATTAGTTAATATTTAATTTAATGTTAATATTTTTTTTTCTTTTTTCTTGTAATGTAGCTTTATTTTTCTTTTTAATGTCCTATTTTTTTTCCTTTCTTTAATGCTAATGTTTTATCATTTTCTTTTCCTTTTTTTTAAATATTTGTTTAATGTTCTTTTTCTTTTAAGCATTAATTTAATATTGTTTTAAATAGCTTCATTTTTCTTTTCTTTCTTTTCTTTTAATATTAGTGTAATCTCATTTTCTAGCATTTTTTTTTCTTTTTTTTTCTTTTATTATTAGTTTTATTTTTCTTATAATGTTCCATCTTCTTTTTTTCTTTCTTTTTTTTTTCTTCTTTATTTAGCTTTATTTTTCTATTTCTCCTTCCCTTCTTCTTTAAATGTTAGTTTAATTTTTCTTTTACAGCATTATTCTTTTCTTTTATTTTGTTAACCTCAAAAAAATATAAAAAAAATCTTTTAAGCTAGATATTTCCTCCCTTTTGTTTTCTTTTTCTTTTATTTTCTCTTGTCTCTTTTAAAATATAAAATATGAATAATTAGATTTTTTTAGTAGTTTAAATAAGTATTTTCTAACCTTTTCATTTTAGCTTAATTTTCTTTTGTACACTTTTTCTTTATTTCATTTTTCTATAAATCTTTAAGCTCTCTTTTGTCATAATACCCTTATGTTTAATTTCTTTATTAGTAAACTTTTTTTTAATATAAATTCTTTTTGCATATTTTATTTTACATTTAGTATTTTCTCTTATTAAAAATTCATCATGTTAATGCTAATCTAGTTTATTTTGATAATGCGCATATTTTAATAATTTTCTTTAAAATTTTGTTTTGAATAGTTTAGCTTATTTTGTAACAATTCATGTTTAGCTAGTTTTAGCAATTTCTAACATTTATTTTCTTCATTTGTTTAAATCATGATAGCTTAGGTTATTTTAGCAATATTGCATGTGGTTGTAGTTCATATATCCTTTAATTAAAAATTGTATGCCGTAGGATTTAGAATTTTACTTTCTTGATTTGCTTTATTTTGGCGTTCTATATACATATGTTATATATTTTTCATATTTAATTTTAGATATTCTCTATTTGCCTCTATTTTCTTAATTTGCATGCATTTCAGAAATTATATTAAAAAACCAATGATGATTAGTGGAGACCAACCTTATAGTTGGGCGAACGGGGTGCCTAACATCTTTTTTAATTCGTATCTTAGCTCCCGAATCATTTTTCTCTAGTTAAATGTTTTAAAGATCTGTAGCCATTTTTGTTTTTCTTAATGTTTCTCAAAAACTAAGTGGCGATTTGTGAGTCCCGTACCCGTATATTTTTTAGACTTATATATGTTGAGGTGTTTTTGTATATATATACATATAATTATTTGATGTATGATTTACTCGTTTTGATGCAAGTTTAAGTTTAAGTTTATCTGAAGGTCTATAAATATCTGAAATTAGATATTTTCAAAAAGATATTTTCAATACTTAACTCCTAAGTTTCCTCCATATTCTCCCTGCGTTCTCTCTAACTTCTCGGGGGCCTGGGGCATGATTTTTGATAAACCAACTGCTAATCCTTAGTATCGGCATCGAGGTCTTCGCATCTATTCGGACAAAATTCTATTTCGACGAAGCTCGATTTTGCACGTGGATCGAGACGTCGAGTTTTCAACTCACTGAGGTAGGATCTTAGACTGTATAACAATTGGAGGGTACTACATGTAATCCTACGTGTTTCTACCGTTTAAAAACGAATGAAAAGTGATTTATGTTCTAAATCCAGTTTTGGATTAAAATTATTTTTCAGCGTTCGGTTGGATGAAATTGAAAGACGGATGTTTCTGTCGAGGTTTCATGATAGCCTTGAGCTCAGGTATGCTCTTAGGTATCAAAACGGATGTTTTCGAAGCTTGATTTGAGGATTGGAGATCAAAATCGTAGCTTAAAAATATTTTCTGGGTGAGTTCGGTCGACTGACCATATGAGTCCAGTCGACTGGATCATCATTTTCGGAGTTCAATCGACTGAACTCATGGAGTTAGTCGACTGAAGTGCCTTCGATTCAAAATTTTTATTTTTCCAGAGTGTTTTTTAGTCAGCTGGGGGTGGGTCTAGTCGACTGAAATGCCTGCTATTTTCTTGGCATTTTGGTGGTTCGTTTTGGGAAAAAGGTTGAGTTCCTTTTTGGAAAAAGGTTCAATTTTTGAGAAAAATGTATTTGGTTGAAGGTTTGAAGGTAGCCCTCAGGATTGAGTCTTAACTTCTAAAAACATTTTGGGTGAAAATATATTTTTACTTATGTTGTTGATCTCCATGGTTCATGGATGGAATCCCTTTTATATACATATGTTGTATACCTGTTTTGCGAGTTGGATTTAAAATGTTATTCATAGATGTACCGTGACAGTAGATGTGTATTGGTTAACTTCGTCCATCGGTCGTAGAAATCCGTAAAGAAGCAAGTCGTGATTTGGTTAACTTCATTCATCGGTCGTAGAAATCCGTAAAGAAGCAGGTTATCCCTTGAGTGGGTATGTTGTTGTGACATCGTATAGAACTTGTCATTACCTAGCAGGTCTTAAGTGGTTCAAGACTAGGGTAATGGGTAGGAGTCTATAGTTATTGCCTTTGTTTTGAGATGACAGAGTCGGTACATAAGATCTCATTTCATCTTGTCTCCTCGGTTGTGTGTCCGAGTGGAGAATACTATTTTGTTACTGCTTTTTTTTAACTGTGGCATGATATCTGTTAGGATATATGCATAGTTTCACGGATGAAAAATGTGTGATTTTTTAGATGAAAAATCTTTTTGGGGTGCTGTGGTCGAATTAGCTCCCACCATATGATAGCATGACCTGTAATACAACTTTACAGTCTATTTTCTATTGGGTTTCGGCTCACGGTGTGAGATTTTGCTGTAAAAACATTGAACATGAGAAGTTGACCTAGTTGCAAAGGCGATGGAAGATTTGCTATAACTTTTTTCTATTTTATACATGTACTTTTACATGTAACGTCTATGGTGGTTGGTTCTGTTTGCCTTTCGGCAATATCGTTATTCATGTATAAGAATGCATGTTTTCTATTTATGAGAGATAAACCTGGGAAATCTTTTATCCAAATGTTGTATTTTGATTTTCAACTATGAAAGTCTAATTTTTTTTAATGGGTGTTTGGAAGGTTTCGCGTGACCCTGGTATTTGGGACGTGACACGACTCTATTTTCAACAAAAGGAGTTTTTAAAATTTGGCTTTCAAGCCGTTAAAACATTTTTTAAATATTTTTAAATTCTCTTATTTTTAAAATATTTTTAAAATATCCCAAAATCCCAACGTCACAATTGTCCACTGTAACTCTAAGATTGCCCTCATCATATCCGCCACAGTTAGTTCTTGGTCTACCATCAGTAACCTCAACTGATTTATACGTCTGAGTCTTTTCCTCGGAGATCTGGCCCAAGTGCGTATAGGTTTTTCTCTGCACAGAGCTATTATCCCAGGTTTCTGAACTGAAAGGACTCATGCAAACCAGAGGACTCGTCAGTCGAGTCTAAACTTGAAACAAACTAGCGTTCAACAGTGGAACGAGTAAATGAAAACTAAATCTAAAATGGGGTGCTAACTATACAAAAAAAAAAGCAACCATAAAAGAAAAATCACTTAATCCTAAAAGATTTATTGATCCCAAAGAAGGGGTCTAAGAAGCTATATGCAACGAAAGAAGACTAGTTGGTTTGTACTCAGTGTAACTTCTGAATAGAGTCAAGAATATACATTCTAATGCCAGGAATGGTGCAATGCATGGTCAAATAGTACGCAATAACTATTTTTGCCACATCTATAAAAGCATGTAGTCAGCTTGCAGGCTTCCCCGACATAGCACCGAAATAGTAAACTAACCGAGGTATCGGGTAGGTGGAGCGAGGGTTTTGAGAACCATGCACACAAATATGCACAATGCAAATGTGAATACCAATGAAAAGTTTACAACAAGAACCATTGACATTCAAGTTAAGGTCTCTTTGGATTGATGATTTTTTTTTTTTTGAAAACACAGTCCCCGGCGGAGTTGCAACAAAAAGTACAAGCATTTGAGGGTGGACAGTGCACCAAATATCTATTGTTTTTAGAAAAATATTTTTTTTCTTTTTAATACAAGAAAATCTAAGATATCCGAGCACGTTTTTTGGGAAAAAAAAAAGATTTATCACTTGATTTTTGAGAAAAACTAATAAAAACAAAAAGAATGCTACATGTCTTTTGAAAGCGTAATTAAAGGAAAAGAGGGTTCGGAGGCTAAGGTATGAAAAGGGAAGGTATTAGACATCATTTCGCCAAACCACGAGGTTAGCCTCTACTTTGTCAATATTGGTTCTTGTTGTAAAATTTTAAAGGTTACATGTACATAATAAGAGGTTAAAGAGAGTCCATACAAAAGCAAACAAAGAAACAAAAATCTTAACTACAATCCTGAGGGTCAAGCAAAACCATGAATGAGGCTCGGAATGTATGATATGGGTATCGGAATATCAGGTAAGAGTCCAAACTGATAGAGTTTTGGTATTCAGGTTGTTCTCTTTTTGTTTTTGTGTAAATGGATGCCTATTTATAGGCAAGTAGGCAATACGGACCCCCTCTGGAATGCTTCCACCTGTCCAAAAAGGTTCCAAAGTGGCAACCGCTACCTTTTTGCTTTTGTATAGTGCCAGTCACTACTTATATGGTAATAAAAAGGACAGCCATGACTTTCAAGAGTCACAGTTAGGTTTATGGTTTTAAGAAAGTGGCGGCTATGAGAATTAGAAGTGGCGACCTACTTTAGAATCACAAAAAAGTGGCGGCTATGAGAGTAAGGACACGGCCTGCTCTAAGGTTTTGAAAAAGGTGGCTTCCGTGAGGATTTGGAAGTCGCTGTCTGAAGGTTTTTGGTGGTTTCTTTGGGTTTTGATTCGAATTCCTGACTTTTCTTGCTTGGGAGTATCTTTGAGCATAATTTTCATGCTTTTGTCATTGAGGCGCATTCGAAACGGGTGTCTAAAATTTAGCTTGATCAAATTGGGGTGTCAACACATGGAATCTATTGTATTTCATTGTTGATTAGAATATTTATTTTGATAATTTTAGTATTTTAAAATGAGGAACTGGAACTGATCTATTTTAATGAATTCGTTCTGGTTCAATTCCACTAGGTCCAACGGTCAAAATCAGTTCCAAAATTTATGAAACCGGTAGTCACGGTTCGATTCTCGAATTTATTAAAAATCAAACTAATTCGGTCCGGGTACAACCTTAAAAGAGAGAGAGAGAGAGAGAGAGAGAGAGATGGAGATAATCCATCCTAGTCATTAATTTAACATGAAGAAAGGGCAATCCTTGAATTGCCGCATAAATAATAACATCAAATCTTAATCTCTTTTATTTTAGATATATATTATCTAGGATTTACAAACAATTCTCTAACACGTTCTAACCTGCCAATCTGCACCAACCCGTGCGATTTCTGTGATTGAGTGAGCCCTAATTTGAGTGAAAAAATTAAGAGAGTGGGGGTTGATTGCAGGGTATATTTTTTTAACCTACCATGAACTTAACCCAACTCGCATATGATATATATTAGTTATCGTGTTCTTACATGTGACAAATTTTAATCTCATATATATTTACAGTTATATAACATTTTAATAATTTATAATGAATAAACTAGAGTATTTATAATTTTAATTGTTAGTGTCCTATATTGTAAATACTTTTCTAGGTGTATTGTAAATGTTACCGTTATCATTATTTATGAACAACTACTGTTATTTTAGTTAGTCTATCGGTTGACATGTTAACTACAATTTTTTTAAAAACAATAATAGATTTCTTTATTTTTTAGAAACCAATTTTAAGTAAATAGTTTCAAAGCTCTAGAAAATTTTAACCTCCTCAGAGCCAGCCCTGAAAGGAAGCCGGTAATGCCGCCGCTTTGGGCTCCCGATTTTTTGTTAAAATGTAGAGCCCTATTTGGATTTAAGTTTAATATAAATATTTTAAAAAAATTCACGCTAATGATCTTGCGATCACAAGTAGTAATTATTATAATTTTTATGTTTTTGTCTCAAGTTTAAATCCTTCTACATTCTTTTAATTTATTTTTTTTAAGTTGCACAATTTTAATGTTATTCTAAGTCATCGAGAATTTTAATTATTCAAAATGCCAACTAATACGAATAGAATATAAAAAATTAAAAGTTACGATCAACATATATTTAAGTCATAATTTTTCAATCCTAAAGTGTTAATTCTTATTTTAATAATTATAATCAAACACAAAATATTGAATAAAAAAATTTTATTGTTAAAAAATTTATAATAGATAAGCTTAAAGCCTGATATATAAGTGGTACTATGTTGCATTTAATTTTTTTCATAAATTTAATTTTGTAATTGAAACATGACTATAAACATATTTAGTCTACTTAAACTTTTATAATTAATTTTGAAATTTATCTTTATATTTGTTGGGGCCTCATATCTCAAGCTCGCTTTGGACCCCAAAATTTTTAGGATCGGCCCTGAACCTGCTTTACAAATTTTTAACCTGCTTACGGGTTGAAATCGCTAAAGACCTTCATCCAATTCATTGATTTTGAGGATCAGTGAATTGCCGTTTGAGCTGAAAAAAATTTCACCCGCTAAGAATAAAGTGTTTAAAGTGTTTTCTTCAATCTATTCTAATCCAGCTCACACACGCCCTTAATATTGTTGCTTTTCTTTGAATATTGGCATCTAGAGAGATCAATCATGTTAGGATTTTGGAAAGTACCAGCAGGGTGGCTTTTCTAGAAGTTTATTTGTTTGGGTATCATAAAAAGTTGAATCCGACAATAAAAGTGACCCACCCACTCGATCTAAAGAGAGTGAAGTTTTCACCAAACAAGATGAAAAGGAGGATCCTCCATAAATGGGTATCTTTTTTCTTCTCTTGTTTTTTCGATAAATGCAGGATGAATCTACACTTGTTTATAAGTTTGTGTTTGGACTAGTTTTTGTTTTTTTTATGCTTTTTTTTTTTGTTTTTAGTGAATTTTTTTTAGAATTAGGCTAAATGAGTATATTTTCTAGATTTTTCCCGAAAAAACATGAAAGTACAATTTTTTTAATCAAAATTTTTAAAAAGTTCATATAAAAAAAGGCTACTTAAGTAGATTTTTGGCTTTTTTTATATTTTTTTAGTGTAATTTTTTTTAAATTTGACCCTAACGAGCATACTTTTTAGAATCATCTCATCAAAAGAAACCAAAAAAGTAAAAAATTTAAACCAGACGCCATGTAGAATGTCATCGTAATCTCTACCCAACTCTCATAAAAAAGACTTACTAAAGGCTCATAATGTTATATAGCTAGCTTTAACTTTCACATTACTAGTGTCAATCTATTTATACCGATCCTGTAAACGTACAAATTAAAAAAATAAAATAAAATATAGAACAAAAGATGAAAATAGAAAACTATATACTAAAAAATAAGACAAAGTGCAAACCACATACAAATGAGAACAAAAGAAAAGAAGAATAAATACGAGGGAAAGAGAGGAAGGAGATTGAGATACAAAAAGGAGATTGAACCGTTCTTTTTGTCCACCTCTACTTGGTAATGGGTATTAGAGCGTCTCCAATGTTGACTTAGATCTTGTTTGGGATGTTTAAAGAGATTGATTTTTAAGTAATTTAATTTTTCAAGAAAAAGATTATATTGTTTGGGATAGTTGTTTAGGTAACTTTTTTTGTATTTATTTTTTGTCAAAATATTTAATATGCCATTAATTAATTTTGCGTTTAAGTAACTTCATTTGGTAACTTGGCTTAAAGTCAAATTTTTTTATTTTTTATTTTTTATTTTTAACTTTAAGCAAAATAAATAAGAAGTTTGTTTGTTTAAAAAGTAGCTTTAAGCCAACATGCAAAGACGTTAGGATGGATAGTCTATGATATAGTTTTGAGTTAAGTTTTTGTTATTAAAATTTCTGCAGAGCAAATGTATATTATGTTGCTTGCATTATTATAGATTATTATGTAAACTTGGATTATCTGAAAACAAAGAAAACTCTGTCAATTTTTTTTTTAAATTTAACACTTAAAATATTTTCTAAAAGTTTGGGGCGTGACAATATGATATCGGAGCTCTAGGTTCGAATACCTATAACTGTGGGAAGTGGCTATGCCACAGTTGAGTTGCTACGTGATTTTGTAAAATATTAGTTGGGTATGTGCTTACTTGTTAAATGATTTTGTGCTTACATGGATTATATGTTTATGTACAATGTGTTAGTTGTTATATTTCGAACTTGAGGATGAGGTTGAACATAGGGAATATAACACGTTGAAGCAACTAACTTGGAAATTCGATTGGAACACACGTCTAATCAACGTGAGTTCTAATGAGAGGTTTAAGAGAGTTCTTAGACTCGGTAATAGTCCTCGCGGGTGCATCTCAGTTTGTGTTGTGAATTATTTATTTTGTGCTCACATGTTATATGTTAATTACTTCACATACTTAGTATGAGTTTTACGTTATAGTTCTTCTAGTCTTAGAATCGTTTGGCTATACCGGGGTTGGTGTTTGACTTTACTCGCTTTTGAAAGAGGTGTGAGTTATGTTGCTAGTGATCTTGTAGTTCTTGTGAGTCTTATTTAGAGGTAAGTTACAAGGAGTTTGGGTTTAAGACCTCATGCTTACTTGGCTTGTTAGAATAAATCTATTCGTCATAATTGGAGTGTAAAAATCTTACATGTTGGAACTGGAATTTTTTTTTTTAAAGATGTTTAAAGTCAGTTCTAAGAGAAGTTTGGAGACGTTGAATATCCTGTCAGTATTAGTGAGAGGAAATGATGGTTTGGGTTTTTTGATTGGTGTGAATCCATAAAAGGGTTAAGTGTTTACGTGTGTGCCTGGAGGGCATGATTCTTGTTTACAAAACTTTTGATTAGTTGTTATATTCGACATTGCATGGCTTGGGTCGAGGCTTTTATTGTCTTTTTTCTTTGGAGATAAATTGCTTTATATTAGTTTAGGTTAAGTTAATTCACTGAACTTCATTGTCGAGTGATAGTCGGGTGGTTGTGTAAAGTAGTGTTTTTCTTTCTTTGTTTGCTCAGGATGTTGGGCCTGAGCTTGTATTTGTTTGGTTTACCTAAGTGGCCTTATTTCTACACAAGTGGTTCTAAGACTTTTGTTGCTATAAGTTCTTAAATCCTATTCCCGTGCGTGGGGTGGTGTTGTTTTCATTCAGGTGGTTGATCTCTGTATGATCCCTTATACAGCTCTAGAATGTGTTTTCTATTCTAGTTTTTTTTTACTTACTCGTATGGTTAGTGGGCCTTTGTTTTTAGACCCCAAGTTCTTATGAGATGTGTCCTTTATTGATTTTCTTTTACTCGATCATTCGGGTTGTAAGACTGTATCTGTTATCGAGTCAATAGTTTTAGTAGTGTTAAATTCTTATTAGAAACCCTTGTTCTTGGTTAGAAGGCTTGGTCTGAGGTCGTGGTAGATCATTTCGTGGTTCGAACGAGTTCTTTCCATCGTGCGAGTTGTGGACTCAGGTAGTTCTTGATGAGATAATAGCTTAAGTGCTAGATCTAGAAAACCCAAGAGGGGGTGAATTGGGTCTTAAAAAAATAACAATTAAAAATTTTTTTCAAAAATCTTTTAATATTGAAATAAAGCAATATATGCAAATATTTAAGCAATGCAAATATTAAAAGATGAGGGATAGAGAAATAGAACCAGACACTAGGGATTTATAGTGGTACAACTTTATCCTAGCCTACATCCAATCCTCAAGATCTCCCTTGAGTATTTTCACTATTTAGAATAGTTCACGGGCGTATTCCAAGCCTTTACAAGTTTCAAGTCTTCTCTTAAGCTATCTGAATGTTTACGGGCACATTCAACGCCTTCTAAAGCTTCAAGAAGATCATATGAAAACAAGTATCTATTTTCTTCAAATATCTCCTGAACTCTTCTTTGATGAGTTTGACTCACTCACTCAAAGGCTAAAGGGTGACTCACTCTTGATTATAATAAATGAAGTGTAATAAATGAAGAATACTCACTCTTTTTACAGAAATGATTTACAATAAATAAGAGGGTAAAGAGTGATGAGGAACAAGAACTGAAGTTGCAACAATAAATGTGAGTTTGTTGATTTCTGAGATTAATTTGAGCAATAAAACAGTAAATGCAAGTCTCCAACCTCTTAAATGCTGATAAGTAGTTTCTTATATAAGTTCTTGTGAGTTCATGACCGTTGGAGAAAAGTGAAAGCAATAAATGCCAACAATCTAGCCGTTGAGATCTGTCGTATTTTGAATTTCCGTCTTTAGGGTTGACACCTAGTGTCTAGAGGAGGGTTCTTCAAGTGGTAGAGTCGACACGAATTTTCTGAGAGGTCGACACAAATTTTCCACTTTACCTTCCAACGTTCTGGGGTCGACACATTTCAATCTGGTGTCGACTCAACTTGCCTTTGGTGTCGACACGAATTTCTGCAAGAAGCCTCATTTTTTTTGTGTCGACACATTTGGTCTCTGGGGTCGACACCAAAATTTTGTAGTTAGTCTCGGTTGTTTTGTGTCGACACATTTTCTCTTGGGGTCGATACCAAAATTCTGAAGGCATGCTCGGGACTTTTGGGTCGACACAATTTATCTTGGGGTCGACACCAAAAATCTACAGGAGGTCTCGGTTGTTTTGTGTCGACACAATTTCCATTTGTGTCGACCCAAACTTCCGGATACCAAAAATGTGGATCACTTTTGTGTCGACACAAAATTGATTTGTGTCGACTCAAAATGAGTCCTAAGAGCTACGGTTCTTTTGTGTTGACACAAAATTTGTTTGTGTCGACACTAATGCTTTGATACCTCAAGATCAACTTGTAAAACAGTTAGGGTGTCAACCATTTGATCAAAAAGTGTTGACACGCTTGATATGCTTCAAGTATAAACTTTGCCTTAAAGATGTTTGACTTAATTTTCAATTAAGATCAACACAAAATATTCTTTTTCAAGAATGCTTAAGTGCTTGAACCTTTTTGAGATATAAGTCGTTTTTTTTTTGCTAAGGTGCCAATTTTGATTGTTCAAAATGTGTTAACATTTTCTTTTTAGAAATATAAAATATTATCCATTTAAAACCATTTATTCTTAGAAAATAAATTATAAAAACCATCAAAATCAAAATAAAAAATTCTTGGGCTAACACTAAGAACTAGTTCCTTGTCATTATTTGCTTGGCAACATGCTATGCTTGTTGTTACAGTATTGTTAGGAGTTTATCTACGGCTCTGGTTTTGGGTCGGTGCATAGGATGCAAGATTTTGTGATGTTATGCATTAGGTTGTGCAGTCAATAGTCAGCTGTGTGGGTTTAAATGGGGTTTTTGTGGTGAGTAAGGCTTAGCCCTAATGAGCTTTGTCGCAAGTAGACTATGTGTGTTTTGGCCGATAGTGGCAGTCTTTGATCTTTTGATACGGTGATTGGCTAGTTTCGTGGTGTTTCAGGTAAGGGACTTGGTGTGTATCGGCCATAGTGGGAATGGGAATGCTTACCGCTTTTTGTTGGAACAAAAGTCAGTTGTACCATGGCGTTGTACTAACTGTTCGATCACCATAGGTTTGGTCATACTCGGTATGGGTTTTACGTTAACGGTTCACTAGTGTGAGTTGTACCTTGTGCTAGTGATGTTTGATAGATTTTAGTACTTGCCTTGTGAGACGAGGACCCGTTTTAAATTTTTACAACGTTTTCACGTGTTGTTTATTATTTTTACAATTGCATGTTTATATACTTTTTATGCATGTTTGAGCTTAGAAATGCATGTTGGGTTAGATACTGGGACCGGTGGGAGTTGTGGTGCGAGGTTTAAAAAACAATAAATTCGTAGCCTATAAATATCTAGTCTTAGATATTTTGGTGGAGATATTTTCTTTTGGAAAGCTTAGTGGTTAAGTTTCCTTTTCCAAACAAAAACTTTTGCCATCTCTCAAGATTTTCTAGGGACCCGGGCTTTGTTTTTGGTGATCAGGTAGCGGATCCTTACTATCGGCATTGAGGGCTACGCGTTCATCCGGACGGAATTCCATTTCGACAAAGTTCATTTTTCACGGAGTTTGAGGCGTCGAGTTTTTAACTCAACGAGGTAGGATCCTAGACTATCTTATTTTTAAAGTGTGCTACGTGTAATTATATGCGTTTTTACCGTTTAAAAATACATGAAAAGTTGGTTTATGTTTTAAAAAGTTGGATTTTGGTTTAAAATCGCTTTTGGGTTGATTTCGATTTGAGGAAAAGGGGTTTGAGGCTTTTCTTTCAGTGTATCGTTGTTATTTTGGGTTTGTGTATGTCCATGGGTTGAAAATGAGGTGTTTGGCTGGTTTAATTTGGAGTTGAGATGTTATTTCCGTATCTTGGGTTTGATTTTCACCATCGCCTGTAGCTTATTCTGAAATTTGAGAATTTTGGATTTTTGTGTTGACACTATTTTCTGTTAGTGTCAACCCTTTTTTCCTTCCGTGGTGTTGAGCACGCTTCCGTGACTGTTACGTTGAACTCTCTGTTCTTTGTGTTGACACCATTTTTTATTTGTGTCGACACCATTTCTTGTTGGTGTCGACATATTTTTCCTCTGTTGGTGCTGAGTATTCTGTTGTTATTTGTGTCGACCCAATTTCTGTTGGTGTCGACACATTTTGTCGCTGGTGTCGACACTTTTCTGTTTGTGTCGACACATTTTTTGCTGCTGTTTGTGTTGTTACTCTCAGTTCTTTTGTGTCGACACCTCTACTGTTTGTGTCGACACATTTTCTATTTGTGTCGACACCTCCGCTGTTTGTATCGACACATTTTCTGTTTGTGTTTACACTTTTTCTGTTGGTGTTATCCCTTGTCTTCCTTATGTGAGAAGAAGAGTTCTAAGATTAGGATGAGTTCTAAGAGCCCTTGGTTTACTAGAATGTTGTATTTTCATATTTAAACTATGTTTGTTTGGATAAAAGCTTGTTTCGCGCTTTTTTGGGTTTATTACATCATATGACTTGTGGATATTTGTCTGTGATGTTCAAAATGTGGTTTTGAAAATGGAGGTTTGTGAAACTCTTGTAAAAATGTGTTTTGGAGGTTTGGAGCTAACTCTCGGGATTGAGTCTCAACTTTTTAAACGTTTTGAGGAAAATATGTTTTTGTTTGATCTCCATGCTTGATGGATGGATCTTTATACATATTTAATGTATAATTGTAAAAGTATTTTTGTAGTTATGCTACGGGTTAATTTTTAAATGATTCTAGATGTACCGAAATAGTGAGTATTTGGCACGAGTTGCCCTCGGTGGAAGTCCAAAAACGTGCGCAGAGTAGATACCTTTATCCTACGGGGTAATTCCCGTAAAGAAGGTGTGTGAGTGCTTTTGTCTCTCGATTTTTGTCCGTAAAGCCAGCTTTTACTTTGTGGTAGTTCGTATAGAACTTACATTTACCTAACCGGTC
>JAOTRH010478678.1:13762-25751 GCA_034768845.1 Heliamphora exappendiculata
GTCTCTCGATTTTTGTCCGTAAAGCCAGCTTTTACTTTGTGGTAGTTCGTATAGAACTTACATTTACCTAACCGGTCCTACGATGTGTAGGGATTGGGTAAAAGGGCAGTAGTCTGTAGTTGCAACCTTTGTCCCTTTGTGACGGAGTCGGTACATAGGAATCATTTTATCTTTTCTCCTCGGTGGTGTGGGCCGAGTGGAGCAAATTATATTATTGTTTTATTTTTCTCGATGTGTGTTCCGAGTGAAAAATATCATTTTCTCTTTTCTCGGTGTGTGATCCGAGTAAAAAATAACATTTTGATTACTGCTTTTCTTTAACTGTGAAAATGTTATCTGCATTGTTGATATACATGGTTTTAAAGATGGAAACGTGGAGTTTAATGAAGTAAAACTGTTTTGAGACTTTTGTTTGCCTGATGGAAAATTTGTGGTTTTAGATGGGAAAAAACCTTTTTGACTCCTATGGTTGAGCCTGTATGCTTGTGATAGCATATCATGCTTTACAGTTTTATTATCTGTTTCTATTGGGTTTTGGCTCACGGTGTAGAATTTTGCTGTAAAATCTTTTTAAAATAAGTGTGGTCCTATAGGTTGACCCAGTGGTGCCCGAAGGTGGCTGATAACAAGATGCCGTTGCCTTGTTTTGCTAGATAGTTTATACCTTTCTGTATATGTTTCAAGTTTTGAGATAACATGTTGTAAAAACATATGTAATGATTATGGATGTATGCATGTTTTAATGCTTTCGAGCGAACCTTGGGTTGGTTGTTATTTTTCATAGTTTCTTACTATATTTTTCGTTGTTGGGTTCAACGGTTTACAAATGGGATTTTCAAATTATTAAAGCTTCATTTAAACTCTTGTGCTTCGAGAAAGATTTTTGGAACGGTTTGAGCTGCTTTTAAAATGAAAAGATTTTTCTTCTTCAAAACACGATATTGTTTTTAAAGGCTTGGCTTGTGGGCGGCAATTGTAGTCTCTTGGCTACTCTTTTAAATCAATGAACCCTCGATAGTACGTTTTTACAAAGGTTTTGGCCTTGTTTGGCCTTCTGGTTCTAAATCCCTTTTGTTAGGGCGATTTTTGTGGTTGTTTTGTGGCTTTTTGCGTAACCCGAAGTTTGGGACGTGACAACTTGGTATCAAAGCTCTGGGTTCGAATACTTATGAGTTGTGGAAAGATGGTGCATTACCTTGTGAGGATGTGTGTGTGTGCTTGGTTGCCTGTGCTTGGAACATGAGTATGCTGATGTCGTGTATATGTGAGCATGAAGGTTGGACCTAACGATTGATTAGTCTTTTCTTCGGGTGTTTGGATTAACAAATAAGGGAGCCAAGTTATAAACGCGTTTCGCGAATGTGATTTCTAGCAAGGAATCTAAGTGGGTTATCCATTGTAACGCGTCATTCTTGTCAGTTCTCCTTGGTATCGGTGTTGTGACTGCATAATCGTTGTGGCTATGTGTTAGTATGATTATGTTGTATGTGCTAGAAGTAACATGATAGATCAACCATAAGTTGTCGTGTTTCATGTTTTTTTCTTTTTATATAACATGAACACCCTTCGAGATGACGAGATCGTGGTTTGGGTCTTCGATGTGCAACTCAGTTGCTATCAGTTGCAGAGGTACGGTTATGGGCTGAGCGTCGATCGCTTGGTATGTTGTGAAACTCATCAGTGAGTTGGGTTTAGCCGTGTGAGGTTGGCCTTGGTTGATAAACCGTTGAGTGTTTGAGTAGAGTTTTGTTCAGGTGTAGTCGAAGCATGGTTGATGGCTTTGGCTTGGGTAGCTGGCTTCTCTTGAGAGTAAGTAACCAAAAGTTGTAGATATGCTGGGAGGAGCATGGGATTACGGCCATATGGGAATGTGTAAGGGTTTCTGCGACGAGTATCAGTTTTGCGAAATTTCTACGGGAATGCAGGTCAGTGGTTTGGTCGATATCGTAGTGATTAGGAGATTGCGTTTGGGAACCGTGCTAGGTTCATGTGGTTGGCTTAGTGCTGAGATGACGTATCTTGGGTATGATATGTCTGGAGGTTGTTTGTGTTCTACCTTCGGTTCAGATGTGGGTATGTTGTTTGCCCATGAGAACAAAGGGTGAAGTAATAAGGTTCAGCAATGTACCGTATAGTTTGACTGACTTAGGGTAATGTACCTATTATACATTTTCGTATATGTTTCATGCTTTGAGATAACATGTTGTAAAAACATATGTAATGATTATAGATGTATGCATATTTTAATACTTTCGAGATAACCTTGGATTGGTTGTTGTTTTTCGTAGTTTCTTACTACGTTTTTCGTTATTGGGTTCAACGGTTTACAAATGAAATTTTCAAATGATTTAAGCTTCATTTGAACTCTTGTGCTTTGAGAAAGATTTTTGGAACGGCCTAAGCTTCTTTTAAAATGAAATGATTTTTCTTCTTCAAAACACATATTTGTTTTTAAAGGCTTGGCTTGTGGGCTGCAATCGTAGTCTCTTTGCTACACTTTTAAATCAATAAACCCTCGGTAGTATATTTTTACAAAGGTTTTGGTCTTGTTTGGCCTTTTGGTTCTAAATCACCTTTGTTCATGCGGTTTTGATGGTTGTTTTGTGGTTTTTCGTGTGATCCGGAATTTGGGGCGTGACATACATAATCTTTTTTGGGGCTATGGTCGGCATAAATACTTAATTCTTGAAGGTGTGCTTGAAATGTAGTATTGTTATTGTTAGTATTAGTATGGTAGTAACATATTGGTGTAATCAAAGGATTGTAAAGCTATGGATTTGAGATCATTAGAAATGAACGGGTATGCAGATAATTTGAGAGCTTGACCTGAATTTTGAAGACGAAATTCTTTTAAGAAGGATATGTTGTAATAATTGTAAATTTTATTAATTTACTTGCTTCTAGATTAAAGTAATTTTATATTTTTAGGTGTCTTGAGACATTTGGAGAGAAGATGATAAAAAAATAATAATTGTCACATTAAAGTTGAATATAAAGTAGAGAAAAAACAAAAGAATGGATGTGGAAAAAAAATCTCTTTGTGCATTGATCAGATAGTAAACAAAATTCGTTCATTGCAAAATTTTAGATTTGTTTTCTTGGCACGTAGTTCTTGATATTCATTGGCATCGATCGTTAATAGGTTAGATCAAAACTCAGTTTAGTTTATCAAATGACTTTTTAGGATTAAAAATAATCTAATTTTATATTTTTTTATGCATAAAATTTAATTTTAAATTTATTTTAATTAAATAATAATTTTAGAATATCGATATAGAATATGTGTTAAAAAAATAAATTTAAGTAATTATTATAATAAATTTTAATTAAATATTTTGTTGTCAAAATAATAATTGTAAAATAAAAAAATTAAAAAAAAAGAAAGAAAAAAAAATAGAGGGCCATAAGCCCAACGCCCTTGCCCCACTTTTTTGTCACTTTCTTTTCATTTTTCCCCCCATTCCCTGGTGCCCCATTCACCCCCTGCCCCCTTTTATGGTTATTCAATACCTTTTTTATCCTTCCCTTTTCCTACAACAGCTGCCATTCTTTTATGGTACATTTTTTTTCTTTGCTCTCTTCTTTCCTGAAAGCTTACAGAAATTTTTATTATTATTAATTTTTTTTTGGCCAAAAATTATTTCGTGAAATTTTAAATATTCATGATTAAATCCTGTTTGTAGGTGTTTGAAAGCGATTAATTCACTTTATTGGAACTCTAGAACTTTTTAGGATTTTTTAATCCCTTTTCTACAAACCATCAAAGGTATAAATTTTTGTTTATTTTTAGCTTACAAATGAGATGTATAATTGTGGTTAATACTTTCGTAGTTGTTAAATTGGTGTTTTGCATGAAATTGAATTAGTTAAACTTAAATTTCTCAAAATTGAATAAATGAATTAGATTTCTTATTTTAAATTGTATTGTTGATTTTTTTTAAATGACTCATAATTGATTAAATGTATTAAGCTATGAGAAATTTAAGTTAACCTTGTTTTTTACTTTTTAAAAAAAATATTACCTTAAGTTGGATGATCTTTTTAGCATTTTATGTCTTAGATTTTAATTATTATTATTTTTATGTCACGGTTATTTGAAGTATCAAAAATGTGTGAATTTTCATATACGTTATTTTTTTTTTTTTCTAAAAAAAAAAATGTATAAGACACTTAATAAAAAGTGGAATAATTTTTGAAATGGCCTTGAGGAATTTGTGGTTAACATATAAGGTAGTGAGTTAAATAGTTTGACTTACGAGTTCGAGACTTACTGCGCAGGTGAGTTCTTATATTCGGTAGGTTAGTGTCTCGAAGTAGGACATCACAACTTACTAGTGCAATGGAGTGCCTAGGTCGATTGGGTGACGAGTGCACTATCATTATGGCACACATGCCTAGGGGTAAGGAATGATTTGTTTACTCTCTTAGATGTGCCATACTTCTAATGTGCGATTAATTTGGGATTGATTTGAAGTTTTAATGGAATAAACCTCAAAATTGTTAAAGATTTGTGGATCTAATGAAATGAGATATTAAATACTTTTATTATTTTTTTATTCCAGTTAGCATATATTTCATCTAACTCTTTCATACTTACATTTGTTGGTTATTGATAAACTCTGACTCCTCTGATTTGTTCATGTGTTTAGACATTCCAAGTTCTGCTGTACCTCATAAGTAGTTGCACTTCTGGAGTTTCTGTTGAGAATTATTTGAATATTAATAATGTAGTTGAAAAATCCTGTTTGATGACTAATTTGCACTAATTAATTTAATTTATGATGCCAAACGTTGTAAATAAACCTATACCAATAATCACACAAGTAGAAAAGGTAAAGCAACCACAATCACACACGAGACGATGACTTTTACGTGAAAAATCTCAAACCAGGTAAAAACCACGAGACCGCTCAAGGTTTAAGAAATCAAACATTATAATATCGTTGATTACAAAAGAATCTTACTAATCGACATTGAATCCATAACCAAATGTTTGAAAGTCTACTCCTGCCGAACCCACGTACACCAACTCATGTGCTTAACCGCCGCTAGAACCCACCACCAGACTTCAACACTTGAGAATCCTCTCAAACGACTCCACGAACACGAACAGATCGTTAAAGTTCGAATGGCTTGATAATTGACTTGACTGCGCATAAGTTAAATGATCATTAAGGCTTGCTGACTGACTTTGGAGCTTTGAGAATTAACTTGATAAGAGCTCCTTATGTGGTTAGGGCTTGATATAAACTAAGGAGGCAAACTTTAGAATCCCTGGCCGTCATATATTTATAACCCAAAGTGAAAACCTAGCTGTAGACGCACTTTTTAAAACTGTTTCGCTGATAACCGTTCGAGCAGTCTTTTCACTGTTCGAGCGGTGAAAACCTGCTTGCAGTAATTTGATGCAGAGTCTGAGATATCGAGAGGTGCAATGGACCGCTCGATGGATTGCTCGAGCGGTCAGACACCGCATGTTACTTTTTGATATTTTTTGCTATTTTTTCGTGGCCCTGCAATATTAAACCATAACTCTAAAAGATTAAGTGTTAAAATGTCAATAAATTGAACATTAATAATTTGAATAACCACTTGTCACTGATTTTTTGAACAAAAAATGAATACTCCTAAGGACAAAATTCCTAACAATCTCCCTATTCGGCAATTATGTGACAAAACCCAAAAAGTCAAATTATCCAAGCATTTAACTAATGGAATAACTAAACGTACAAACAATATGACAACAAAAACAAAAAAAAACTGACACGATATAGAAATAAATAATAAAACAACTGAAACTCCCATGCAACGAAGAACTCAAAAAAAAAATTAACCCAAATTTAAACACTCCCCCTTAATCACATCTATTTCTCCCTTTAAATCACAAATTGACAGACAAAAACAAGGAAAAACAAACAAAACTTTTTGAATATGGAACAAAATTAAAGAACAAGTACTAGAGTCATGCATATTTTTATTTACTTAAAACCACAAAGTTTAGTCAAATTAATTACAACACATACAGAATCCAAGATACCCTATATTCATATATGAACGAACACAATCAGAGTAGATTTTATATGAAACAGTGTGCGTGTGATTTGAAATATCTCTAGACTCCAAGATGAAATCCTATATGGAATCAATATGGCTGAGTTACATTTATTTATCATAAACCAAGGATGTCACAAAATCAAACTAGCTTTGACCCAATTCACTTTATAGGCTAACTCCCCTTCAACTAGAGGTTGCAAAAAAAGTTTTTTTTTTCTTTTTCTGTTTCTTTTTCTTCTCTTTTTTTTCCATACTTTCATTGGCGACTTTTACACTAGTACGAACAAAAAAGCAAGGTTCGCATAGGTAACAATTTTCTCAAGCCAAATATACAGAAATAAAAGAAGGAGAGAGTTTAAACATTCAGTTTAAATGGGTTGCCACTATGTGGTCATTTTATGAAAACTTAGAAAACTAAAAGACAAGAAAGACCTATAGATAAATTTAATCTTAAGTTCAGAAGAACCTTGCATCTATCAATGTTTAAGTGGTATACATAATAGACTCATCTCCGAAAGCGTTCTATCCACTGTGAACTAAATTACCCAAAAATTAGTGTGGTAGTTAATCTCAAAGCCTAAATTATAAAATTTTAGTTAAATAAAATAATGCACAAAAATAGTACTCAATCCTTAATAAAGTCCTCCACAATTTTTTATTTTTTTAAGAACTCAAAATAAACAAGGAAACACTCAAACAAACAAACTAAAAAAAAAAAACAAGACCTAAAACAAATTAGGGACTACAACTAGCTAAAAAGCTGTCTAGATCACTCTTTTTTACCCAAACTTTATTGATTCTCAAATGCACAGGTTCTGAGCTTGAAGTCTAAATTTTTTTAGGCTGATGTGGTATATCAAATATGAACCTATTTTGATCAAACAATCTAGTGCAGTGACATCTGATGTGTCCCTTTATACCACAGTGATGATAATGCTGTATAAAAAATTTATTCCTATTTCAATTCATGCAGTATGGACGTATATGACCAACAATATCACAATGATGACAAGTAAGAACAAATTTAGCTTTTCTTATCTCACTATGTAAAATGATGGATTTACCCGTATGATGTCCCAACTTTTCATTGATTTTTGCTGAAACGTTTGCAGATGATCTTTTTGAGCTTATACCACTTTCTACTTTCACAAACTTTTGTGAAGATTCAGGTTGAATTGGCTGCCCAATTTTTTCTTTTTCTTTAAACGATTTGCTTGACGACGCACCAACAAAGCCGAGTCCACATCTATCTATCACAGTTTTTTGCATCCCAAGCAAGTCATCCATGACCTTAGTACATGCATTTAATTTCTTAAAAGTAGCTTGAGCATTCAAACTATCAATTCCTAGTTTAGCAAATTTACATTCATGCTCTTACTTGGAATTAAAACAAGCACACAGTTTTGTTTCAAGTTTAGTTAGTCTGGTCATTCTTGTATGACTCAATTCAAACAAGCTATTTTTTCTTTTTTACACAGGGTAAATTTTTCACACAAGGTCTGCCTATCAAATTTTAACTTCCCTACGATAGCTTGAGTTTCAGTTAGCTCTTACTTGACACTTTCATTATCTTTTTCACACAATTTGAATTTTTTCACAAGTTTAGCAATGTGTGCTTAGTCAACAAATAACTCTTATTGTACAGTTTATCATAAACTTGTTGGAGAGTTTCATCATCCTTAGACTCACTATCCTTTTCACCTTTCTCTTTTTCATTACTAGAATCATTTTTACACTTTTTATTTTCAAACTTAACTGATTCCTCCTAAATAGAAGCAATGAAAGCAGTAACATTATTATCATCATAATCAGGATTCTTCTCATCACTCGTGTCAGGTTCACTCTCGTCATCTCAAGTGACTGTGAATCCTTTTTGTTTCTTTCTAAGAAGGTTCGGGTATTCTTTAGCCATATATCAATATCTTTTGCATTCATAGATTGGATTTCAGAAATTTGGTTTTTTGACCATTTTTTAATAAAATTAGACATATTTTTTGCTTTGTCTTTACCGTGCTTCTTTTTTGATTTTTTCTTATGATTAGACTTTTTAGTTTTTAAAAAATTTCTTGAATTTTTTCAAAAAAATAGTCATCATCTTAGGGTCTAAATCATAATCTGAGTTACTTGCAGAACCTTGAGCTGAAGAAAATGTCAAATTTTCTGAAACCTTTTTGTTTTAAAATTTTAACTCAAATTTACAAGTTTCCAACTAAATCTTCAACAAAAATATAATCAATGTCTATACTTTCTTCTATTGCTGTAACTTTTGGTTGAAAGCGTTCGGGTAAAAATCTAAAAATTTCTCGTTGTGTATTGGCCATAGTGGGAATGCTTATTGCTTTTTGTTGGAACAAATGTCGGTTGTACCTTAACGTTGTACTGAGTGCTCGATTACCATAGGTTTAGGCATACTGAGTGTGGGTTGTACGTTGAAGGGTCACTAGTATGAGTTAGACTTTGTGCCAGTGATGCTTGATATACTTTAATATTGGTCTAATCTTTTTTGGGGTAGTGGTTAACAAAAATGTTTAATTCTTGAAAATGTGCTTGAAATATAGTATTGTTATTGTTAGTAATAGTATGGTAGTAACATCTTGGTGTTAGCAAAGGATTGTAAAGCTATGAATTTGAGTTCATTAGAAATGAATGGGTAAGCGGATGGTTTGGGAGCTTTGCTTGAATTTCGGGAACGAAATTTCTTTAAAAATGGTAAGTTGTAATGATTGTAAATTTTGTTAATTTATTTGCTTCTAGATTTAAAGTAATTTTATATTTTTAGGTGTCTTGGGACATCATGATAGAAGATGGTAAAAAATAATAATAATAGTCACATTAATGTTGAATGTAAAGTAGAGAAAAAACAAAAGAATAGCAGTGGAAAAAAAATCTCTTTATGCATCGATTGATGATAAACGAAGCATGTTCATTTATGCATCGATTGATGATAAACGAAGCATGTTCATCGCGAATTTTTGACTTGTTTTCTCGGTACGTAATTCTTGATATTCATTTGTGTCGATCGTTAATCGGTAAGATCTAAACTTTGTTTGGTTTATTAAGTGACTTTTTAAAATTAAAAATAGTTTATTTATATTTTTTTGTACATAAAATCTAATTTTAAGTTTATTTTAATTAAATAATAATTTTAAAATATTAATATAGAATAGGTGTTTAAAAAATAAATTTAAGTAATTATTATGATAAATCTTAATTAAATATATTTTCTTAAAATAATAATAGTAAAATAAAAAAGAACGAAAGAAAGAAAAAGAGAGGGCCATAAGCCCAACGCCCTAGCCCCACTTTTTTGTTGCTTTCTTTTCCTTTTTCCCCATTCACCCGCCGCCCACTTTTATGGTCATTCATGCACGCACGGTCCTTGTGCGATAATTGTCGTGCTAGCTGCGCCTCCTTTCTTTCCTCTTTTTCTTCCTTTTTCCTTCAATAGGCGCCATTCTCTTCTGGTATATTTTTTTTTTCTTTGCCCTCTTCTTTCATGGAAGTAAATAGAAATATTATTTATTTATTAATTATTTTTTGGTCAAAATTTATTTCATGAAATTTTAAATATGAATGATTAAATCTTGTTTGTAGGTGTTTGAAAGCGATTAACTCGTTTTATTAGAGCTCTATAGTTTTTTTGGATTTTTTAATCCCTCTTCAACACGCCATCAAAAAGAGGAGTTTCTGTTTATTTTTAACTTACAAATAAAATGTATGATTGTTGTTAATACTTTCATGGTTGTTGAATTGGTGTTTTGCATGAAATTGAAATAGTTAGAGTTAAATTTCTTAAAATTGAATAAATGAATTAGATTTCTTATTTTAAACTGTATTGTTGGATTTTTTTAAATGACTGGTAATTGATTAAACGTATTAAGTTTTGAAGAATTTAAGTTAATCTTATTATTTATTTTTTTAAAAAGAAATGTTATCTTAAGATAGATGATCTTTTTAGCATTCTATGCTTTAGACTTTAATTATTATTATTTTTATGCCATGGCTACTTGAAATATCTACAAATATGTGAATTTTTATGTCATTTTTATTGAAATATGTATTGTTGGATGCAGAAAATTTGAATTGGATATATACTTGGTACCAATATCTTGAATTGGTGAAAAAGATAAGTTTTTATTTTTTTACAGAAAATGTATAATACACTTAATGAAAAGTGGAATAGTTTTCAGAATGACCTTGAGAAATTTATGGTTACCACCTAAAGTAGTGAGTTAGACGATTTGTTTATGAGTTATAGGCATGCTGCACAGGTGAGTTTCTATACTATGGATGTTAGTGTCTCTAAGTAGTACATTACAACTCTTAGACCCCTAGCATCCGAGACCCCTAGGATCCCAGAACCCCAAACCCCCATACCATTGGGACCTCGAAGCTCTAGATTCCCAAGACCCCAGGATCCCAAAACCCCAGGATCCCTATACCTTTAAGAATCCAGGACCCCCGAACTCCTAGAACACTGAACCCTCGGGACCTTTAGACTTACGAGACTCCAAACCCCCAAAACCCCAAAACCCCCAAGACCTTGGACCATCGGGACGCTGGGCCCCGAACTCCAGACCCCAAATCCCCCATAACTCTAGTCTCCCAGTACCTTCGCACCCCAAAGATCTCGGGACCCCTAAGATCCTAGGACCTCAAGACCTGGGAACCCCAAACCCTGTACCCTTGGGACCTTGGGATATCGAAACCACGGGATCCTAGGACCCTGGGCCCCGAGACCCCCACAACCCCCTCAACCCCTTAACCCTCGGACCCCTAGAAAACAGGACCCTAGGACTTTGAGACCCCGGGACTCTTGGAACCCTAGGATCCTCGGACTTTCGAGACCCCTAGACCTGGCGACGCTCGAGCTTTGCAACATCGAGACCTTAGGACCCCCTGACCCCCGACCTTTAGACCCCCGATAGTAAAGGTGGAAATATTTTTCACCATAAAAAAATAAAAAATGTTTTCTAGCAAAATTAATTTATTTTCTATTAATTTAAAAAATATTTTTTATTAATTTTTAATTTTTATTATAACAAATACAAAAAATATAAAAAATATTTTCTATCAAAACAAACGAAACCTTAAAAATAAAAAGGCTTGTCAAACTTTGACAACTCCTTGTCTTCTAGGCACGATGCCAAATGCTAAATTTTAGGATAAATTACATTTGTTTTTTAAAAAATTTTTGACAAAAATAAAAACACTTCTTTTACTTTTTAAAATATTACTATCTTTTTTTTTGATTTAATTTTTTTACCTCAAATTAATCCAACAATTAAACCTCCGTCCAAGAGATAATGAAAAACGTTAGATTCTATTTAATTTATTGTTAATTTTTCAATTTTGCCCTAGTAAGTAATCTTCCCATCAAAGAAAAATCTACACTGGAAAACCTAAAAGATTCCTTTTCTCCCCCCATCCCATCTCAGTGTTCTGTTATTCTCAAACCGATCCTCCACGACCTCTGCCCCCACTCTCTCTCTCTCTCTCTCTCTCTCTCTCTCTAATATTCTCTCTTTCTCTCACTATTTTCCTGTGCTCCCACTACTTTGTTGTGTAGTGTTGTGATGTTAATTGGTACAGTTCCTTTAATGGTGAGTGGGAATTCAGAAGGGTACTCACTCATAGCGGCGACATAAACGTATCGCTTTTCCGAAACTTAGCAATCAAAGCCCTTCACGATATCCACAAATTTTCCTTAATCAAACTCAAAATCATCTGTAATCGCAAATAAAACTGAACTCCGTAACTTTAAACGAGTGCAATCAACCAAAGATCCACCAAGCGAGACCTAGTGACAGGGGTGGAGAAATTACAAGAACAAACGAGTTCGAGATTGTTCTTGGAATCGAAAACCTCAACAATAGCCTCGCAATGGCTGCAGAATGATGCTGCTATACACTCACACACACACACACACACACAC
>JAOTRH010478689.1:0-25749 GCA_034768845.1 Heliamphora exappendiculata
AAAATCCTAGAAAGTTTTGAGAAAAATCTTAGAATTTGGTGGAAAATTTATGAAAATCCTAAAAAATATTTTAGGAAAATCTTAGAATTTTTTTAAAAAGAAAACTAAAGGGGTGGTTTTCAGAAAAATTAAAAAATTTAAAGGAAATTTGGTCAAAATCCTAAAATTTTGGGCAAATTTTTCACAAACTCTAGAAATTTATGGGGCATTTTTTCAAAAATCTAGAAAATTCCAAAAAATTTTAGAAAAATTTTGTTTAAGAAAATCCTAGAAAATCTTTAAAATTTGAAGAACATTCTGAAAATTTTTAAAATTTTTTAAAGAAAATCCAAGAATTCTAAGAAAATGATTAAGAAAATACTAGAAATTTGAAGAAAATTCTAAAAAATTTTAAAATTTTTTTAAGAAAATACAAGAATTTTAAGAAAATGTTTAGAAAATACTAAAAATTTGAAGAAAATTTTGGAAATTTTTAAAAAATCCTAGAAATTTGAGAATTTTTTTTTAAAACAATGTTATAAAATCCTAGAAATTTTAGGATTTTTTTTTTGAAAAGAATGGTTGACACAAAATGATAAAAGTTCGCCTGATGTGCCAAGACTTAGGATTACCAGGATATGCAGAAATCACTAACCGACAGTTAGGGTGCCTAGTTTTCTAGGACTTGAAGAGAACCGAAGGACCGCCACCTAGGGTTTGAGTGATTTGCTTGATTTATTAGGGTTATCCACTCCACGTGTCATGTGTTTGATCTGTTCTTTATGTATTCTTTGTTTCTCTCTTCTTTACAGGCTGGTCACTATGTTCGAGGCTTCGGAGGTTTAGCCTCCGGGGAGGTGTTGGAGTGGTATGATGCCCTGTCCGCTCGTAGCCGGGCTTACATCGATGCCTTCGACTTTGCTCGCTTCATATCCCAGTTCGGTAGGACGAGTAATGACTAGGTATGGCTGACTGCCTTGGCCGAGCAGTGGTGGGATACCACCAACACCTTTCATTTCACCACTTTCGAGGCTACCCTGACGCCTCTACATTTTTCACTTATTACCGGCATCCAGGTTGGAGGAGCTCCCATCCCGTTTGATTCATCTATATCTCAGTTGACCGACGCACTGCTGTACTTTCTCGGGGCCGTTCCTGGTCAGATGGACTGTGATAGAGTCAGATACATCTGGTTCTTTGAGCGGTTCAGACACTTTCAGTGCATCGAGCCTCGCCACTATGAGTGGGTCGCCTGAGGCTTCTTGATGTACATGTTCGGTACCTCCTTATTTTTGAACAAGGAGAATACCATTCATTTGCATTACTTGGGTGGCCTATCTCGTCTGGACCGGGTGGCATCGTACGATTGGGGGCGGCGCTGTTCTGGCTACTCTTTAGAGTTTCATGAGGATACTGGCCCGGTTCCCTCAGGAGCTCAGCATTGGGGGATACTGGAGAGTCTGGGAGGTATGATTAAGTTTTTGCAATTCTGCATCTATTTCTGTCGTTTGTTATTTCTGCTTGCTGACATCTTCTTCTTTGCAGTTATGGACATATGAGTTCCTTGGGCTTTATGTCCTGGCAAACTCTGCGGCAGACCCTCTGGTTATTCCCTGTGCAGCCCGGTGGTCCCAAGGGCTGAAGGGGAAGATGGCTGGAGGGAAGGACCTTGACCGATTCCAGGTGTCTTTGGACTGGCCGACCCTTGACTAGGTATCTTTGCTAACAATTATGTACATTACTTTCTGTATTATACTTCTTATTGCGCTCTTCATTGTACTGCATCGCACTGTTCTTCATTCCGTTCACTGCACTGCACTAGGCATTGATTATTGCACACTATTCATCATACTGTATGTCTTACTGTTCTTTGCATTGCACTGTACTTTGAACTATTGCAGGTCCACTAGGACGTCTAAAGAGGGGTGGAGGATCGGGCCGGCGCAGATCTGATGCGCAACCGCAACATTGCTACGAGGCGTATCTTACTAGAGGGCCCACTTGGGCGGGACTGCTATCTGGGAGAGCGAGTGGTTCGCTAGTTGCTCGGCCTGGATCACTTCTGGATCCCAGTGGTTCCTCCGGCCTGTATGCGCCGGACTAAGGATTTGAGCCGGGTTGACCTTCTCATTGAGCTAGTGGGAACTCATTGTTAGGGTTGGTATGCTGAAAACTATATTTTTAGCATTTAATTTTATTTTTAATAAAATTAGTTTTTCATTTTATGAGAATCTTTATGAGCAATGTATGTATATCATTTATTTGTTATGCATGGATGTCGGACATTCTGTATAGTATTTAATTTGCTATGTAGAGTACGGCTTACACACAGAAGACCAGATTTAGGTTCTTGCATAATATAAGTTTGATGTTCACAGTTTAGATAGAAATGGACATACCATCGATACGACTGTGGCACAGAGTTTTAGTAGGCCTGTCTTGGTTACGGGGAACAGATAATAGCGCCGTCTATTATTCTGACTTTTTGTATCAGTACACTTTGTGTGAATTGAACAGGACATTTGGGGTAATTAATTTAGTTTTGACTACTGACTATATAAATTAATTCACACCTCAAGGTTATTATGAATAGTGCTTATCCTCTTAATCCTGAAATAATTATTAATTTGCATATATTTAATATTTCTTGTTTTGATTAATTAGATAGTGCAATTTTATATGGGTCTATATTCCTGGTGAGTTGGATAGCGGTATTATTTATATTACAAATATTAATTATTGACGGAATTCACGTCCTGAATGATCGGAATTGACAATACCCCCTTAAGGATGCTTACAAGTTTTGACCGGACCAAACCCTGCAGGTGTATTTAATTATTTGGCGATCAAATAAGTTAAACGAAAGGGCTTAAAGAATATGAAGATGCCGACTAAATTAAGTTGTCAGTAATTAAATTTAATTGGCGGGTATTGGGAATCTTAACGTGGGGAGAAATGGTAAGCATTTAATAACAGGAGCTCAATGCAAAAACGTCTTGAGATTATGGGTCATAGTGCAATTATAGTTCTTTAGTGGAGTGAACTATAATTCAATATTTTATAAAAATTGTAGAAACCGCTGCGTCTTTCCATAATTGCAAAAATCGCCCGTAGGTATCAGTGTTCCACTAGAAGTCTTACTCATAATTACTCCCCAGGTCCCTGCTGTAGCCCTATATATATGTGGTAGGCTGAACCAGTTTAGATTGATTTTCATATCAATCTTGATATATTATTTTTTTCTTTCAAGACAAAAAAATATATCGGGGTTCTACCGGTACAAGTTCTCAGAGGATTGTAGCCCACACTACGTTTGAGGATCGCATAAGGGAATACGGTAGAAGATCTGACAGGAACTTCAACGCGAAATCAAGTCGTAGTTAAATATTAGATCTACAAGAGGTATTCTTCTAAATTAACTTTGGTTGCACAGGTTTTATTTTGATTATTCTTCGTTAAAAGTTTTATCTGGAGCCCGTTTCAGCGTTTGCCGGTCCAGTTAATTTTTTACCAAAAATCGTTTTACAAAAATAATGATCTTGGCATTATTACCTCCAACACTCATGCTGCAGAGTTATTGGTTGCTGAGGAGGATTACCCTACCTGGGCCTAGGCCCGAGCCCATCTACGTGGTGCATTAGGACCCGGTTCGGTTACCCCATGTGGTAGGAGGCGAGGACAAGCACCATAGGCTACTGATATTGGTGCTGCTGGTGCTGCTGTTGGAGCTACTGGTGCTGCTGGAGCTGCTGGTGGAGCTGGGGCTGTTAAGGTACCTTGGACGGTGTCGTCCTTCATTGCTGGGTATCCTTTTGATATCCCCGTCCCAGTTCCTTTAGCCCTAGAGTTTCGGCCAGAGCACGCCCAGGTTTGACTCTTTTCTCATTATTTCCTTTTCGTCTTTCTTTATTTGTAGACTGCTCAGTTATGTTTTATTTCTTGACAGATGGATCAAGTTTGGCTGGATCATCTCATGCTGGTGGTGAGCGGCCTACGGACCCTTGTCTGCTAGTAGGATGCAGCCTTACGCGTAGCTAGGGTTCTGTTCGTTCTCTTGCCAGTAAGTATTTTTCTTTTGATTTCACTATCTCGTTCTGTACTGTTCCTTGTTCTTACTTTTGCTCCACTTCTCAAGAACTGGTAGCTGCAGCCAGTGTAGTACCGCCATTGGCCCCTGCTCAGCCTCCTGCCCCAGTTTCGGCACACGATCATGGGTCCCGCGCTTCTTCCCGAGCACGTCTTCGAGGATCTGTTTCTTCTGCCCGGAGCCGCTCCAGAGTTGTCTCATCCTCCTCCGACACTGACAACAGTGATGAGTTCGACATACTTTTTGAGGATGATAGCTCGGAGGAGGTCGGTTCTTCTTCCCACCGAGTCCGCCCAAGGCATGAGTGAGAGAGAGAGCCCCCCCTTTTTCCCAGTTTTGTTTATCTTTCTGATACATTTATTTTGACGGGCCTGTGTGCCCCAGTTTGACATATTTGACACACACTTACTTGATTCATGGGCTTGTGTGCCCCAGTATTACTTTGCTACTTTTTGATGCACTTTAGGCCTTCATACCATTTATTACATTATCTGTTCATCTGCTTGTTTCTGTTACTACCGTGGATGCATAGTTCAATTAATCAAAATTCACACATACTGCAAACACATACCCTCCATGTTTAAACATGGCAGTCGCCATAATACAGCATGGCGGCCGCTACTTTCCAAAAAGTTCACCTGGTGGTCGCCCGTTTAAACATGGCGGTCGCCTAGTCAAAGGGCTGATGTCACTGTACTATGCTTTTTGGAGTTGGTGGTTTCCAGTTCCAAGATGGCGGTCGCCACTTTGAGCGTGCCTTTTGTCGAAATTATGATTTTCCGCCCTTCCTAGCCTTATAAATACAGTCCTAGAGGCCCCATTTGCTATTACTCTGACTCAGATGGCTTCCCCTCTTTCTCTATGGATTGAAGCATTTTCCCACACTGAACGTTTGAACTTCGCCCCATTTGGCCTAAATGCTCTTTTCTCACTGAGGACCGTGGAGGTTAACAGTCCCTTATTGTCAGCTGCTGCTCAACTGTGGGATCCGCAATCACACGTCTTTCGATTTAGCCTTGAAGAACCCTGCCCTACTGCAGAGGAGTTTGCTGCCATTTTGAACCTGACTCCACAGAGTTCCGTTGTTGTTCCCACTCCCTTCCTTTCTTCTCGACAGTAGGTGGTGCAACTATGTGGTCTATCTAGAATGGAAGCTTCTCTTTTGACATCAGGTGACTGTCTCGACATTTCATGGCTTATTGAAAGGTTCCGTCCTACCGGCGATCTTAGCAATCTTGACTTTCAATTATGGCGTTGTTATGCACTTTGTCTTTGCCTCCTTACCCAGTATCTCCTTCTCCCTTCCAATGGGCAGGTTAGTTGTGCCTAGGTTGACATTCTTAGCCAAATGTGGATGGGGAAGGACTTTGTGCCCCTGTTTTGGCCGAGACACTGCTGGGTCTAGACACTGTCTATCATGGTGAGATTACCACTTTTGCGGGCAGCCCTTTACTTCTTCAGGTAAGTTTAACATCTTCCTCTATATCAAGCTTTCTGTCATATCGCAAAGCCTTTCTCTTACTATTTTAATTCTTGCTACAGATCTGGTTGATGGAGAAGGTAAATCTTGTACAAAAACCTCCAACTGACAGGCACAATGCCGCTGCTTTCCTTTACCACCCGCGTTATCAGATATGTGACATCGAGGCATCTTGGCAACATTATCTTTCTTCTCTGACTGGCCCAGACATTACCTGACAGTGCTCTTGGTGATAGATTCATGCCATGACTCTGACCACTATGGTTCATTCTGGTGTTTTGCTGGTCGGCCTTTGTCAGACTACTTTCTACTTCCCCTGTCAGATCATGCGGCAGTTCTGTCATAGTCAGGTCATCCCTCACCATATCCGAGGCCATTTATCTTCGTCTATACTGCGGGCCCCATTTTTAGCATTGTATCAGGATCC
Organism: Heliamphora exappendiculata; assembly: GCA_034768845.1. Classification (NCBI taxonomy): domain Eukaryota; kingdom Viridiplantae; phylum Streptophyta; class Magnoliopsida; order Ericales; family Sarraceniaceae; genus Heliamphora; species Heliamphora exappendiculata. Next base: position 5,974 of record JAOTRH010478689.1, read on the forward strand.
TTGGCCATCCCGCTCACTGATGGAGATGCATGAGTTGTAATGTCCCAAGCTTTTTGCTGAATACAAGATGTGACTAACACAAAACAGGGAGAAGAGGAAGAAACTGGCAGCGAAAAGGAGAATGATTTGAGGATCTCTGCTTTACTTCGAAAATTTCATAGCTTTTCTTCTTCTTTTTTTGTAGAGTTTGGGACTCGCGTGCCCTCCATTTTATTTCAAAACTTTGTAGTTCCAAATAACGTAATGAAAAACTCCCACTTTATGTTTGAGATAGTTTAAATTTATCCAAAGTTTTCAAATTTTCAAAAACTAATTTGCATTGGTCTTATTTAGATTCAAATATGGTTAAAAACAAAGAATGTGGCCGAACTTCTAAAAAGAAGCTGCTTACGTATTCCAAAAAGATGGAATCAGGCCATAACGTAGTTCGGGCTCAATTTTTGCTCGGGTATTGACACTGTCCTTTTTGTGATACCCTAACTTTTACCAAGGTTACCCTTTCGGGTTTTCAGCCTTGCAGGCTGCACTAACTTCTGCTTGAGTTGCCTTTTCAATTTTCAACTCAGCGAGCTTTTATGTAATCTTTATTTTTACCTCAAGAATAGTATTTTTTGAGTTGAATGAAGTTAACTGGAGTGGAGAACGCATTCCATCCAAGTTCATAATAACGACTACACTACCGGTCATGATGGTTTTAATGAGAAACGGTCTGGACTAGTTTGGCTTAAACTTTCCTCTTGGGTCAAAAATAGGAGCTCTAATCTCTTTAAGGACCAAATCCCCTTCTCTGAGATTATGAGTTTTGACCTTTTTATTGAACACCCGAGTTATCCTCCTTTGGTAACCTTGTACATGAAATAGGGCTTGCAATCTTCTTTCATCAAATAAGAGCAACTCTTCCATCCGATTCCTCTGCCATTCTACTTCTAAGATATTGGCCTTGGCCACTACTCTTAGTGAATGAATTTTCACCTCAATGGGAAGAACAACTTTCATCCCGTACACTAAAGAGTATGGTGTAGTTCCAGTTGAAGTTCTGATCGACGTCCTATATCCCCAAAGTGCAAATGGTAGATGTTCTGGCCAATCTTCGTGTGAATTGATTGTCTTTTGAAGGATTTTCTTAATGTTCTTGTTTGCTGCCTCAATTGCTCCGTTGGTTTGCGGCCGATATGGTGAAGATTTTTGAGCCACTATTCGGTATTCTTCGAAAAGATCCAGGACCTCTCCTTGAAAATGTGAACCATTATCTAAGATGACCTCATGTGGGACTCCGTATCGACAGATGATGCTTTGCTTGATAAACTTAGCAACATGGGAGGTCTTCAAAACCGAGTAGGAAGCTGCTTCTACCCACTTCGTGAAATAATCAATGGCCACTAAGATAAACTCATATCCATTAGATGCCTTTGGTGTTACTCTACTAATCACATCAATGTCCCATATTGAGAACAGCCATGGTGACGTCAGGTTGTACAGCTGAGACGGGGGAACATGCATAAGATTTGCGTAAATCTGACACTTATGACACCTGCTCACAAACTGGATACAATCTGTCTCCATTGTCATCCAAAAGTATCCTTATCCTAGGATTTTCTTGGTTAACATATTTCCGCTTATGTGTGGCCCACAAACTCCTGCGTGTATTTCTTTCATCAATTTTTGGCCTTATTCTGTGTTTACGCACAGCTTATTGACCCCAGAATTTTACAGTCTACCATCGCAAATGACAAACTGCGCAGATAGTCGTCATATTGCCGTTTTGTCCTTTTTACTGGAAAACTTGGGATACTCTCCTTTGTCTACGAAGTTCTGAATGTCAAAGTACCATGGAAGTTCGTCAGTGCTTTCTTCAATAGCAGCTGTCATCTCATATGCCAAATTTCTCTTCTGCTCAATTATCAAAGGCCTCATCCAGACTCTGGGTGGTATGTCAATCATGGATGCTAGGGTGGCCAATGCATCAGTGAACTTATTTTGCAGTCTCGGCACGTGGGTAAAGATCACTGATCCAAAGCACGGTATCAGCTTCTCTAGCTCTTGATGATAGAGAATTAATATTGCATCCTTGACCTTCCATTCTCCTCTGGCTTGTGAAACCACTAGTGCTGAATCTCCAATGACTTCCAGCTTTCTCGCCCCTAATTCTAAGGCTGCCTCCAATCCACCCAAACATGCCCATACTCAGCCTGATTGTAGGTGACTTCAAAATTAAGCTTCAACAACAAGAGGATGTGTGACTCGTCAGGAGTGACAAGAAGGACTAATATTCCATAGCCATACTGATTGGAAGCGCCATCAAAATATAGAGTCCACTTGTCATCCCTGATTTCCATCAGCTGTTCGTCAGGAAACTGAAACTCTGTGTCTTCACCTCCTTTAATTGGTTGATCGGCCAAAATTTTTTCCACTGCTCTACCTTTGACTGACTTCTGGGTAACATATTGGAGATCAAACTCAGATAATAACAGCAACCATTGGGCTAGCATTCCTGTCAGTGCCGGCTTTTCGAACATATACTACAATGGGTTCATCCGAGAGATGATGTTCATTGTGAAAGACAGCATGTAGTGCCTTAATTTTCAAGAAGCCCAAACCAAGGCCCAACATGTCTTTTCTAGCGATGTGTACCATATTTTTGACCGGGTCATCTTCTTGCTTAAGTAGTAGACAACCATTTTTATTCCAATTTCTCCTTCTTGTGCCAGCATATATCTCATAGCTAAGTCAGTCACTGACAAATAAAGAATTAGTGGCCTATCGGGTTCGGGGGAGCTAGGACAAAAGGATTTTGTAGGTACTATTGTACAGCATTAAAGGCGTCTTGGCATTTCTGATCCCATTCAAATTTGACTCCTTTTTTTAGCAAATGGAAGAGCGACTCACAGGTAGTTGTCAACATTGCGATGAACCAACTGATGAATTGAATTTTTCCCAGAAAGCCCCTAACTTCCCGCTCGGTCTTCGAAGGAGGCATTTCTAAAATTGCTTTGATCTTCGAAGGGTCGACTTCAATGCCTCGCTGAGTGATCATGAACCCAAGCATTTTTTCTGTAGTGACTCCAAATGCACACTTCTGCGGGTTGAGCTGCATCTTGTACTTTTATATCATTTCAAAGAACTTTTGCAGTGCTATGATGTGTCCATCCCGATCTTTTTATCTGACTATCATATCATTCACGTACACCTCGACCTCCTTATGTATCACGTCATGCAGTATAGTAGTGGCAGCCCTTTCATAGGTTGCCCCTGCATTTTTTAAGCCAAATGACATTACACGATAACAATAGGTGCCCCAAGGCGTGGTGAATGTCGTCTTTTCTCTATCTTCGGGATCCATCAAAATTTGGTTGTATCTGGAGAAGCCATCCATAAATGACAATAAGGCGTGCCCCACTGTACTATCTTCCAAGACATCAATGTGTGGCAGTAGAAAATCCTCTTTCGGGTTGGCCTTGTTGAGATCCCGAAAATGCACACAGACTTGGATATGACCGTCCATTTTTAGAATTGGCACTATATTGGCTACCCATTTTCGATACTCGGTTACCATTAGGAATCCAGCGTTGATCTACTTGGCACCTCTTCTTTGATCTTCAGAGCCCATTCTGGCCGAATTCGCCTTAATTTTTGTTTGACCGATTTAGCATCGGGGTATAGAGGGATATGGTGCTGGACAATGTTAGGATCAATTACGGGCATATCCTCGTAAGACCATGCAAATACATTTTTGAATTTTTTTAATAAAGTTATTAATTGTTCTTGTTCAACTATGGATAAAGAAGAACTAACTTGCACATTTTGTGGGTTAGTTTCATTACCCTAATTTATTGAGAAAGTTTCTTCAATTATTGGTTGGGCACGCATTTCTTCTTCTCTTTTTATTAAAAGTTTAATTTTTTCGGGAATATACCCGTCGAATTTAAAATTGTCAGAAAGCGTATGAAATAAATCAAACAAAGTAGAGTAACCAAAAATCTTGGTCATTTCATTAAAAATAGAGGGGATTATAAACTCGATGGTAAAAGTTGGGAGAGGAGCACTAACAGATGTGGCCTCAATTATAGATTTTGATTCAAACTTGGACTCAGAATAGACAACCTGCGTATTACAAGACTCGAGGGTCCAGTTTTTCACTTCTTTTGCAGCCGCATCGATGATGAGCTTAGTGCAATCTGTCAGTATGCTGAAGCCCATCATGAAGCAATCTGATTCAGTTATACGTAGCTAAGCCATCTTCTCGTTAAATAGCACTCCCAGGTCGGTACCGTCGAGTTTGTCGGCCCAATCTTCTTCCTAAACCCTCTTTTCTTCCTTCTCTCCTTCCAATGTTTCTTCCTCTTTTGTGTCAGACAATTAGTGGTTGAAAAAGATCTCTAACCCTAGCAGCTTTTGATTGGTTTCTTCATCGATCCATGGCTCTGAAAAACTGCAATATGTGAAATCTTCCCCTTCCTTGACGAAGTACCCATTGAGCGTCCCAGAATAATTAGCCTTTTTCCCTCTTCTAGACCCTTCCAAATCTTCTTCCGTTGGTTTATACCTGAGACCAAAATGGTGCGGAGTCAGCAATACCTGAATGGGTTCCGGGATACCCTACAGTTTACGTCCCAATCCCATACCCGGGAAGGACATTTTCCTCATCATTGTTATAGCCCGCGAGTTGACATACCTTTCTTCTTCATTCATCATCATCTGAACAGCCTATTCTTCATCAAATTGAAAGCCACTAAGCAATACATCATCTTCACTATATTGAACTTCCAACAGAGTTATGCCATCTCCTCCTCTTGGGGGGTGAATGTTGTCTTCTTCGTGGATAGTCAAAACTATCCCGTTCTTTATCAATTTCAATTTTTGGTGAAGGGTAGATGGTACCGCCTGGGCATTTGGGTCATGCAGCCACGGCTTGCCCAGCAGCAGATTGAAGGAGGCTGGCACGTTTAGCACGTGAAACTCAATCGACGTCTCTAGAGGTCCTACTGAAATGGCAAATGACACCAATCCTAGTACATCCCTTCTTGTGTTGTGAAAGGCCCGCACCCCTTGATTGCAGGGAGTGAACTGGTCTGGCCTCATCCCTAAGCAGACGGCTGTTCTCAATGGGCAAATGTTCAAGGCAGACCCATTATCAATGAGGGTAATCGGGACTCATTTTTCTAGGCACTTGATGGTGATGTGAAGCGACTTGTTGTGACTTTTTCCTTCAGCGGGCAAATCCTTAATAGAAAAGGAAATTATTTTTGGTTCGGCGGCTGGCAGAATGAGCCCAATGAGCTGCTCGGGGGTTGCATCTATCGAGACACTGGCCTTATTCAATACCCTCAAAATAGCTTGCTTGTGCTTATGCGAAGCCATCAGTATGCCCCAGATATTGATGTTGGCTTGCGTCTTTTTCAACTGTCTCAATACAGCATCCTCCTCCTCCTCTTGCTCTGTCTCTTTCCCTTTTCCACTCGAATGTCCCTTCTCTAGCTGAGTTGGCTTAAAATGTCGTCCACTTCTAGTTAGGTGCTCCACGCCGTCTTCGAGATCCCATAACCCTGGCATCACATTATCAGTCTGTCTCACTTTGTTTACGTGCAGAGGGCTTTCAAACGCCCACAAATCATTTAAGTTACTAACAGCTGCTCTTTCCCTTCTTTTCTCGTCATCTTCAATAGCCCATGTATTATCAATTTTCTCTCAAATGTCATCTTCAATGAAATTCATTTTCTATTCCCGAGCAGCCCAAAAATTAGTCCACTCTACTCCATCTAATTTTAACACGATTCTTACTCGCCAGTAGGACTGCATCTCATCAACATACACTTCCTCCTCAAAAAGATAGGGGAGGGTGATTCCATCAAGCACATGGTTAAACCCATAAGGTCGACTCGGGTAATCCAATGGCCAGTCATCTTCTTCATTGTGCTCCTCCTCTTGTTGGTAGGTATGAATTTTCAGTTGATACCATTCCCATGTATTATCATTCTATTCTTCCATCCTATCTCGACTACCTCTAACCATCACGAATGAGCATGTTGTCTGATCCTTAGTCATTGAAACATGAGGGCGTGGTAGGTGTACTGAATAGATGTGCTGGCTTGGGTCCTCCGATTCCCCTAAAGATATGTAATTTATCCCAGCTTGCGTGGCATGATTCGGCAAGGGGTTAGTCGTTACGTTAGATTTTGGAGCAGCGGATGGTGGCATGATCACTTTGTTATCAATGAGATTTTAGATCTCATGACGCAGCCTCATGCACTTATCAGTCAAATGCCCAGGACCTTGATGGAAGGCACAATATTAGGAAGCATTGAATCTCAGCGGTAGGGGATCAGGTGCAGGCATGGGGTCTAATGATTTGATGAGCCCTTTCTCAACGAGTCGATTCAGGGCAGTGAATAAAAAAATGTTGAGGGGAGTAAACTCCCTCCTTTGCCCTTGTTGCTGTTGGCTGTTATTTGACTATTGGGCATTATTGGACTGCTAGGCGGAAGAGGATGGGTTCAGCTGGTTTACCTCATTTGAGCGGGACACGAGGTTGGTGGTGGCAGATTAGTTCTGGTTATTTGTGGGTAAAGTCATTCTGGGCTTCTAGCTTGGCTCGGCCATTTTAATATCCCTAGACTGGATTGCATCTTCTATCTGAACCCTATCATCAAATAACGGCTCAAATGTAGAGAGTGGCTGTGTGATCAAATAATGCTTCAACAGGGACTGCAGATTCTTCACCACTATCCTTACTTGTTCTTTCTCAGAGGGCCAGTTTGTCATCTTGGCGGCCTTACCCCTCTACCAGTTTAGAAAATCAACAAAAGACTCTCGGTTCTCCTGTCAAGTCGTTTTGAGCTCTCGGGTAATTACGTCTAGTTGGACATTGTAACTATACTGACTGATGAAAGCCGTAGCTATATCCTTTAAAGTTTTGGTCTTCGCTACGTTGAGCAAAAGGAACCATTTATGGGCTGCCCCAGAAAGAGATCGGTGAAAGAGCTAAGCCTTCAATAGGTCATCAATTCCCATTGGCGAGAGGGTGCCAACATACATTCGGAGATGAATCCTGGGGTCTCCGGTTCCATCAAATTTCTCTATGTCTGGCATTTTGAACATTTTTGATAGTTTAGCGTCAGGGAACAAACATAACCCTCCAACATCTAGCATGTATTCTTCAATCCCTTTAGCCTTTCTAAGGACCTTCTCCATCCCGTCGATCTTCTCAATTAATGCAGATTCTCTAGACTATAAAGTATTTTCTTCCTCGATAATTACCTGACGAGGGTTCCGTGGTGGTGGAACAACTTGCGGCCCATTGGGGACCTGATTGTCATCCCAAAAGTCTTTTGCATTCTCATTTGTGTCATCTGGTTGCCCGTTCACAATAGGGATACAGGCCTGAATCGCCTGGATCTGTACCTGACATTGCACTTGAGCCTAGGTCTATTGCTCTATAGCTCGTTGTTTATTAGCGGTTGCCCTCATTAGGGCGGTTAGATTCACCTTATTTTCTGCCATCTCAACTGACTATTTGGGTACCCTACAGAGTCTTCCCAATCCTGACCTTACCCAAACGTGTGTTGATTGTACTTTTCACGGCCCAATGGTAAACTCACAGAGAACACCTAGATCCCAAAAGCAGAGTAACTAGTATTAGACTCCTATCGGGTAAGCATTCTGATAACATATAGCAAATATCTTAGATTTCCAAAATAGTGAATCATGAGCAGATAGACACGGAGACTGAAGTAATGCCCCTATTGAGCTCGTGCCGGCGGCATAACAGGGTACCCTAAAAATCAAAAAGACGGTTAAGAAGGGGAATTAACTAAATTTTAGAGGAAAAGCTCATCTAAAATTGGGAAATGGACAGCACTTGGGCAGGAAAATAGAACTACGTTAATCGGACTGGTTAGACCTAAAAAAATTAAGAGAAAACGGGCAACATGACGGTAGGGAAATAACAAGGGTTTGAAAGAAATGAGCCTACGTCAAGGGGGATGAAACTAATGATCCGAGAAGATCTTGGGGGAGAGAGAAACTACCCTGGAGGCTTTAAAATGAAACATGGGCATGATCCCAGGAAGAAAACTACTGTAAGAAAAATCAAATATTGTGAAAAATGAAGCCCGGTTAAGAACCCGAAGGAAAAGCTAGCCTAAGCAAAGGATAACAGAAGACCTGAGTCGAACCCAGAAAAAGAATTAGACTAAACTTGATCAAAACAATCATAACAATATACAAACAAAACATGCAATGAAGAAAAAACACATAATCGTACTAGAGTTATCAACACCTAATTTGGGGGGTTCTAAGTTCACTATATGCAAAAGGCCGATTTTGGTCAATTGAAAAGGATACCTTCTGAATAAAACTGGGTATATATCTTCCATGCCTAGAGTAGTGCAGGACATGATCAAATAGTATGTCCGAACTCTTTTACTGCACCTATGATAGTGTACAGTTAGCAAGGGTTGCACGTTTCCCCAACAATCCTCGAAATAGATTAACGTTCAGGGCATCAAGTCGACCAGGCAAAGGGTTTGAAGAACAATGCACATGCATGTGAAAATAAAAATGAGAAATTTTATTAAGAACCAATGGTGTTTTCAAGTCTAGCCCTCTTATTTGATTTTGAAAACTAGTTCCCAGCAGAGTCGCCAGAAAATACTATGGTGTTGGGATTTAGGGGTGTTTGGAAAATGTTGAAAATGAGAAATTCAAAGAATGTTTAAAAAAAATATTTTAACACCTTGAAAACCAAATTTTAAAAATTTATTTTTGTTGAAAATAGAGTTGCCACTTAGTTTTTGAAAAAAACTAAGAAAAACAAAAATGGCTACTGATCTTGAAAACGTTAACCAGAGAAAAAGGGTTCGGGGGCTAAGGTACCAATCGGGGAAGGTGTTAGGCACCCCGTTCGACCAACCGAAAGGTTGGCCTCTTCTGATCATATTCGGTTCTTTAGTATGATTTCTTAAATGCATGCAAATAAAAAAAATAGTGATAAAGAGATAACATCTAAAATCAAATATAAAAAATACATAAAATATGTACATAGCACTCAAACAAAATAAATAAGCATCAAAAGAAAAATCCTAAGTCGTATGGCATGCAATTTCTAACTGAATGATACATGGTACACACCCTCATGCTATTTTATTAAAATAATCCTAAACTATCATGATTCAAATTAAAGAACAAAATAAGCTAAAGAATGCTAAAATTACATAAATATGAATTGCTACAAAATATGCCAAACAAATGTAAAATAAAGTTATCAAACCCTAAACTAATATGTACAATATGCATGTTGTCAAATTATCTAAAAGGGCATGCAAAGCATGTAAAAAGTCTTATGTTAAAAACTAAACAAAACAACAAAATCTAATAACAAACATTTTGTGTATTAATAAGCAAATATTTGACGTTTTTAATTTGAAGAAGAAAGAAATAAAAGAAAGCATACAAAAGATTAGTTAAGCCAAGAATAAAATATTAAAAAAATGCTTATTTAAACTACTTAAAGGAACACTATTTACATTTTATGTTTTTAAACAAAGTAAAAAAAAATAAAAGAAATGAGATAAACGAAAAAGTTGTAAAAACAAAGATTATACTACCATTTAGAAGAAAAAAAAGAACTAACATAAAGGCTTTTTTGTGACTTTTAGGTTTAATAAAAAGGTTAAGAAAAATAAGATAAATATTAAGAAAAGAAAATCAAGCTATAGAAAATAAAATTTTTTTATGAAAATAAAACTAATGATAAAAATGGGATTAAAATGCTAGAGAGAAAAACTATACTATTATTAAAAGAAAATAAAAGCTAACAAAAGAAAATTAGATTAATTGTAGTGAAGGAATTTTTTAAATTAACATTAAAGAGAAAGCAAAGAAAATGTAACATTAGCATTAAAGAAAATAAAATGAATAATAAAAGAAGATAAAATGCTATAGAAAAGAAAAACACGAGAAAATGAAAAATAAAAACTAGAATATTAGACTAAGATTACAAGAAAAAAAAATAAAAAAGAAATGACTAATGCATTGAAAGAAAATTACGTTAAACTAAAAGAAAAAAAATATGAAAAAGAAAATAAAACTACATTATAAGAAAAAGAAAGAAGAGAGTAAATACTAAGAAAATTACATTACTATTAAATAAAAGCTAAGAATTAAAATAGAGCATTTAATTAATGGTACAAAAAAAGAAAAAAAAAGAAAATATTAATAAACGAAAATTATATTAATGAAAAGAAAAGGAATGTAATTAATACTAGAACATTAAATTAAAAGAAAAAATAAAAGAAACAAAGAACTAATAAAGAAATAACTAAATTAGCATTAAGAGAAAATTAACAATTAAATTGGTGCAATATTGACAATTACAACCATTTTCATGTAAGTGCTTTGATTGTAACAATTAACAATATTATCAAGTTGTAATTGGTAGAGATATATTAGCACTATTTTAATGAATTAATTGAATGTAACTAGGTATTAAAACGAAATAAAAATGACATAGCCTATAAATGAAATTAACATTAAATAGCCTAACTATATTAAACAACAAACTACAAACTATATTGCATATATTAAATGAAATTGACTATAAATGAAATTGAAGAATTTGAAAATGAATATTAACCCAATCACCCCAAGAGAGAGAAGTAGAATTTAGAAAGATCGAGAATCCAAACGAGGTACCTAGAATGCCAGAGAATCCTCAAATTAGTAGAATGAGCTCCAATTGTCCAATCCTCGATTGGTGATCCAAGCAAGGCTTTAAGGTAGACGTTGGAGGCTCGGTATTTCGGCAGGGTTTCGGCGTCGGGGCTCAAAATTGCTCAGCAATTCGACAGAATTCCTCTCACTAAACCACTCTATATTTTTTTTTCAAAACGTATCAGAGATACGGTATTTACAGAATTCTTCAGCCAATGCGATGCTGCCACGTTTTGGGGACACGACAAGCCATTTGGAGTTAGCGGTCGCTACAATGCAAGTTGGCGGTCGCCATGTTTTTGAAAAGTTTTACAAAGTTCTATGGCAGTCACTATGATGGGAGTTGGCAGTCGCCATGTTTTTCTAGGGTTTCTACAAGGTTCTATGGTAGTCGCCGCAATGAACATGGCGGTCGCCTTACTTGGACAGCTAGTTTCAATGGTTCATCAAAATTTCATTGGTTTGAAGGTTTCGGGTTCAAATGCCGGGCTTGGATGACTTCTTGAGGATCGTACTGAGGCACCATTCCACCTGTTTTCATCATAAGATTCGCCTAAGATTAGGCAAAGTTAAATTAGGGTGTCTACAGTAACCCATAAGATGCCTCCAATGCCACAATCACAATTCTCATGCTATAACAACTTATATTCTAAAACACAACTAACAATGGCATGCATTCTAATCATCATATATTCACAAATAAGCACTAATCAACTAATCATCATATAAAACTTGGGTCTCACAGTAAAGGATACTCAAATCACACTTAGCAACCTTAAGGCCAAATATCAAGTATTAAATTAAAAGAGTCGACAAAGTTTTTGGGTATCTAGACTTGGAATCAAATTATGATTTTTAAACACCATTTAGATAAAAATATTTTCTACAACTCTCGTGTTTAACACCATGGCCAAAACCTAAGGCAAAAAGGTAAAAAAAAAACATCTCAAGTAAAAATGGTTCAGCACTTTTTCCAAGATTTTACCAAAAACATGCTTCTGTTGGTCTCACTTTTGGGGTATCAGATCAAGTTCAAATGAGCCCATGTTTTAGTATGTTCTATTTCAACAAGTCCCCTACAAGTTTTACGTTTAAAGATAAGGGTAGTTGTTTGGAACAATTTAGACGTTTTGGTCATTTTAGAAACTAGGTTCTGTTAGCCGCTAAAACTCAGCAGAGCCGATTTTGGACAGAGGGTTTGAAACGGTTTTATGGTGTCATCCCGAGGCTTTAAGATCTAATTTTTGGGCAGAAAGTACTTCAATATGTTATCTACAATGTTCATGCATACCACGTTTGGAATAGGTCTCTAAAAATAGGGGTTTTGGACTATATAAAAATAGGTGACAGAAGTGTCCCTTGAGGGCTGAAACTCAACAGAGACTTTCAAAGGCGTTTTTACCTATCAAAACTTACTATTTTGTGCTCATTGTTGGTGGGTAGATATCTATACATGTTATTCACATCTTTCATGTTTTGACCAAAGTTCTGATCTCACTTGAAACTAGGGTTTCCAAGTCGGTAGTGTTGACTGGTCAGAAAATGACACACTTTGGTAACATTGCAATAGATCGAGTTCTACTTATGCAAATGAGTTGAAACCAACTTTGGATGAAAGATAATACAATATTCTAAATGTGGATATAAATAACATGCTTAGTTCAATTTTCTACATTGAGGTATGGCATTCTGAAGTTCAGGGCAGAAACATCTATGTTCTCAAAATCAAGTCTCTTGGGGTCTAAGTCTTCTACTTATGTCATGTCAAGTTTTTGTTCTATTTCTTTGCATGCTTTTGTTTTAGAGTTTAATATCAAGGCTCCACCACACTTATAAGTCATCAAACTCCAAGATAACAACATACAACAACATCTCATATCACCCATAAATATAATAGCCCCTAATTTCAAACTACGACGTCTTTTCGGTTTGATTTCGGTTCTCAATTCTTAGAGTGTTTAAAGGGATGTGCTGGGAGATATTTTGAGAGATATTAGACATAAGATTTAGAAATTTTACTTACTTGCTTGAGGGCTCAAGGGATGGTGGTATGCAAGGACTTAGCTTTAGGAAAACACCTCTTGCTTTCTTAGCTCCCATCTTCCTTCTTTCTCCTTCTTTTTCTTCCACAGACTTATAGAATACTTCAAGAACTATGAAGGTCTGGTCCCTCACCTCTCTTGCACGAAATTATTAAGGGAAGAAGAGGGTGTTTGACTTGGTTTGTCATGCCTCAAAACCCGGGATCACGTGAAATCCACCAAACATCTATTTTATATGAAAATATAGATTTTCATACATTAAAATCCGCCTGTTGAAACCAATGAAAAACCCAACAAAGTGTATCTCTCAAAACACAAAATAACAGTTTAACATGCGTACAATATATCGCCTTATGGCATACAAAACCTGCCTTCAGGAACAGGTAATCCCAAAAGGAAAACTATAAAAGTCTTCCGCCACCACGGGCACCTCCAAGCTACTCATCATCTATATCATCACCTAAAAGTATTTTTACAGAAAAATTCCTACCCGTGAGCCAAAGCCCAATAGAAGCAGACTATAAAGGTGTAAAGCAGGCAATATGCAATCACATAGGGTGGGAGCTATACTCAACCACAGAATCCAAAATGATTTTTCCACAAACCCTACGTTTTCCCACCAGACTACACAAGTCTCCCAAAACGATTTTATTTCATAAAACCCATGTTTTCATCCTTCAAACTAGGTATTGCAAAAAAATGCAAATAAACCACTACAGTTAAGAACAAATAGTAATCAAAACATTATTCGCTCGGGAAATGTGCCATCGCGAAAAAGATGATTCAATCCTATGTACTGACTCTATCACACGACAGAGGTAGCAACTATAGACCCCTGTCCAGTATCTAACGCCCAGATATCGGGGGATCACCTAGATACACACAGGTTCTATACGGAGCACCACGACGAATGCTTAATTTACGGGCTACGACCCCGAGGGAGCTAAACAATTATCCGTCTCAATTCACGGGGACTAACCCAAAGGACCTGAGTACCTCTCTGCGCACGTTTCTGGACTTATACCGAGGGCAACTCGTGGCACATACACGTCATCCCGGTACATCTAGATAATCATTCTCAAAAACCAAACCATTTCTCAAAACCTTTCACACATATATATTATACATGTATATAGATCCATCCATCAACATGGAGATCAACAAACCTTTCCAAAAAGTTTTCCAGAAAAATAGTTATACAACATATGTATAATAAGAGATCCAATCCATGAACCATGGCGATCAAACCAAAACATTTCAAAATTTTTTTTCCCGTTTTCAACAAAACATTTCAAAACCTGAGACTCAACCCCCAAGGGTTAGCTCCAAACCTCCAAAACATAAAATGTCGAGATTTTATCAAAAATCACCATTTTTCACCATTTTCAAGAAAACCCTTTGAAAACCCTTCAACCACATGTCATATACGCAGATAAACCAAGAAAAGCGATAAACATGCTTTTTATCCATGTAAGGAAAGGTTTAAGCATAAATATGACAGTTAATGTATTTTTTACCTAGTGAAAATACATATATTTGCATGAAACATCCTTATACAGTAGGATAGTCGAGAATCCTACCTCGGAGAGCTAAAAGCTCGACGTCTCAAAACTAAACTTCGTCAGAATGAGAATCCGCTCAGATGGATATGAAGCTCTCGAACCAAATAATGCGGATCTGCTGTTCAACCACCAAAAACCAAGCTCCGGGCCTCCCGAAAGCTAGAGAGAAGGCAGAGAAAAGGTGTAGAGGAAGAGATAGGCTTGAAAAGCTATTGTTTTCGCTCAAAAACCAAGACTGTCAGCTTTTATAAAAAGTCGCACCCAGGCACCACCGCTCGAGTGCCCAAGCACCGCTCGAGCGGACCCCTTTCCAACATAAGCTCTGGCACCCCACCGCTCGAGCGGTCATCTATCAGACAACCACTCTGCCACTACCCCTCTCGAGCAGTCATCCATGGGTTGGAAACCTAAGAAAGGAATTAAGCTAAACCCCCGCATGCATCACATGTATTCCTAAACATGCTGTTATAAGCAACACAAAAAGCATTAACAGAACATCGAGGCATGCTTATAACGAAAAGAAATACGTCATAAATACATTTCACAAAATAACAAGGTACAAGGTCTCACAACTCTCCCCCGTAAAGGAATTTGGTCCCCAAAATTCATTACAAGGTCACGAGGTGAACAACTCCGGGTAACTCGCACGAACCCCAGACTCAAGCTCCCAAGTCGCTTCTTCAACCCCGTGATGCAGCCACTGAACTTTGACATAGACAATCGTTCTCCCCCAGAACACCTGCTCCTTCGTATCCAGAATCTTTACGGGACACTCCCAACATCCTTTGTTTTCGACCTCACAAAAGCCTAATCCCAAGGATATGACTGGCTTTTCCCAATTCCTTCATATCGAACTCCTAGATAACCATATTTTTACCAAAGATAACACTCCCACCTCATTTTCAATGAGTAAGATATCATTTATATAAAATACTAAAAAAGACCACCATGCTTCTGTCATGCTTTTTGTACACACGTGACTCATCTGGACTTTGATCAAAATCATAAAATATTATGGCTTGATTAAACTGAGTATTTTAAGACCTCGATGCTTGCTTAAGTTCATAAATGAATCTCTTAAGCTTGCACAAAATGTGCTCCTTGCCCTTTACTATGAAACTGTCTAGTTGTACCATATAGATACACTCGTTAAGACTTCCAGTATGAAAAGTTGTCTAGACATCCATTTGTCAAATTTTGTAATCAAAATGAGCCGCAATGGATAAGAGAATCCAGATAGACTTAAGCATGGCTACCGGCAAAAAGGTTTTCTCATAATTGATCCCTTCTTTTTAAGTGAACCATTTTGCAATAAGTCTAACTTTAAAGGTTTTTACGTTCCCATTTGCTCCTCTCTTCCTCTTGCCGATCCACTTTTATCTGATGGGTTTTATCCCTTTAGGTGGTTCTACAAGTTTTCGGGCCTGATTAGAAAACATAAATTCCATATCTAAATTCATAGTATTTTGCCAAAGATCTACATCTCTGCCCTGCAGTGCTTCATTGTAGTTATAGGGTTCAATATCCAGTTATGTCGAGATCCTATTAAAAGATACTATAATATCCTGTTATCCCACATCAAAAAGGAAGAGGGAGTTCCTAGGCTATTAAGAAAAAACCTTGGACCCTTATAGTCAACAAGGCCTTTTCTGAAGTAGTAGAGACCCTAGCAGAACTCCGCAGTTAAGCGTGCTAGGGCGGGAGCAATGCAAGGATGGGTGACCCACTATGAAGAACGAAACCGTGAAGGCTTCACCCAAAGAGGACAATATCGTTGCCATGAGAAGGGTCGGGGTGTTACATAATATAATCTTCTTCCGTTCTACTGGTATTTTCTCTTAATTTTTCTAGAACAATTTTACATTTAGGCCTGTGATCCATAATATAATCCTCTTTCAAGAATCGGGCATTAGTGCTAACAATGACATTCTGATCCTCATGATTATAAAATAAACCACCCTTCGTCCCCTAGGGATACCCGACAAAGAAATAGACTTCTGTCATTGGTTTTAACTTACCTGCGCTCCCTTTTAGTGCATGTCAGTGACTTGTGGTTCTTATTCCATTCTACTGGTATTTCTTCTCAATTCTTCTAGATCAATTTTACTTTTGGGCCTGTGATCCATAATATAATCATCTTTCAAGAATTGGGCATTGGTGCTAACAATGACCTTCTGATTATTAGGATTATAAAATAAATCACCCTACGTTTCCTTAGGATACTTGACAAAAAAATAGACTTCTGTCCTTGATTCTAACTTACCCGCGCTCCATTTCAGCTTATGTGCTGGACACCTCCAAATTCGAATATGTCTCAGACTAGGCTTTCACCCAATCCACAATTCTATGAAAGTTGAAGGTACTAACTTAGAAGGTATCAAGTTTAGAATATAAGCCGCTGTCTCTAATTCACGTCTCCAAAATGAATTGGGTAATTTCAAATAACTCATCATCAACTTTACCATCTCCATCAGAGTCATATTCCTTCTTTCTGCTATGCCATTCTGCTGTGGAGTGCCCGGTGCACTCAGCTAGGATATAATCCCTTCTAATGACAAGTAATCCCTAAACTCTCAAAAGAGGTACTTGCCACCACAGTCGGATCGTAGTGACTTGATACTTTTATCTAGATACTTCTCTGGCTCTGTCTTGAATTCTTTAAATTTCTCAAAATATTTAGACTTACGGTGCATCAGGTAAATGTATCCATATCTTGAGTAGTCGTCAATGAAACTGATGAAGTACTCAAAATCACCTCTAGCCCGGATAGTTATAAGACCACACACATCAGAGTGAACTAGTTTCAACGGTTCTTTAGCTCTATAGTTTTTGGCCAAAAATGACCTCTTGGTCATCTTACCCACTAAGTAGGACTCACAGACTGGAAGTGCTTCCACTTCTAATGAACTCAAAGGTTAATCTTCTACTAGTCTATTTATCCTTTTTAGATTAATATAACCTAAGTGTAACTATCAAAGAAATGTTTGGATCATTAAAGGAGGATCATTTTCTCTTATATGGTAATTAGATATGTTATTCAATTTAGTCAATTGTAGTGTAAGAAAAAGATTGAAGTAATAACATAAAGATCACCCACCAATGTACCAGAACAGATAACCCATTTATTATCCTTAATAATCATAAAGTTTTAAAATAAACAAAATATCCCTCTTTAACCAATCTAGAAATGAAAACTAAGTTTCTTTTCATGGAAGGTACATAAGGACAATCTCTCAATATTAAAACTTGATCTCTACTAAAACGGAGAGTGATATCTCCCACTGCAACTGCTATCACCTTTGTATTATTGCCCTTATGCAGGTAAATTTTTTCATCACTAAGTTGTCGAATTTTCTAGAACCCTTGCAATAAATTACAAACATGATTAGTGGCTCCTATATCTACACACTAGGTACTGGTAGATAACACCGCTAAACATGTTCCTACAACTAGTGAGCAAAAATTACCCTAATTGTTCATCTTACCGAGATGTGTTTGTAGTATCTAGTATCTAGTAAAAATAACCCGGTTTGTAAAAATCGATGTGAAACTCTATCGATTTTCAAGTTCTTGTATCTAGATAAGTTTGTAGTATATCAATCGCTGCAGAAAGCTGCTTATTTTAGTCAGAATCGAACAAGAATTTATCCATTCGTAGTGTTATAGATATAAAACACATCTCGATCATAACATATCAAAAAATAGCCCTCAGAGACGCCTCAAACAGCCACCACCGTCGGCCATCCGTCGGCGACACCAGGGGCACTGCACCAGCCTCTTCTCGAGGCTTTTTCGACCTATTTTTGAACTCTATTTTTGTCATCATTTTTTTTAAAATGTAGCTAACGAAATATGATATTCTTCTACAAAATAACCCGGTTCAAAAACATTGAAAAAAATGGCTTTCGATGGCCGTTGAACCACCACTGCCGCTGTTACAGCGCTGCCTGCTGTGTCGCAAACTTCCTGAGGTCGTTTTAGCTTCATCCGAACTTTATTTTCGTCCCCATTTTTTCCAAAAAAAGCTGACAAAATATACTATTTTTTTGTAAAAACCACGGTTCAAAAACATCAAGAAAAATGACTTTCGATGGCCGCTAAACCACTACTGTTGCTACTGCCGCGCCGCCTAGTGTGCTACCAACTTCCTAAGGCCGTTCTGACTTCATTCGAACTCTATTTTGTCCCCATTTTTTTCTGAAAAATATCTTACAAAATATACTATTTTTTGTAGAAAACTTCTCGTTCAAAAGCAACCCAAAAATAGACATCAAAAACCTCTGAAGAAGCTGCCACCGGCCACCTGTGCTACCCTCACTTTTGCCACATGTTTTGCCTTTTTTCGTGGTTGATTCGGCTTCGGTTTTGAACTTTTTTTAACACTGATATCCTGCAATATGATGCCCTAAAGAATGCCTCGAAAATAGCCCCAAAACATCTCAAAATCGAGCCTCGAACGGCCCCGAACAGCCTGTTGTTTGCAGCCTTTATTGTTGCCCATTTTGACATGTTTTTGTCTAGGTTTTTGCAATATATTTTTAGCCTATTTTATTACTATTTTGTGTCTAAAAAAAGTGCACAAAATTCATCTTGAAAAAGTCTCAAAATCGAGCAAAAAATGGCCCATTAACTGCCGGCCAAAGCCGCCACTGGTGGTCTATTTTGCCGCCCTTGTTTGCTGCATTTTTGGACATGTTTTGTTGCTGTTTTTAATACACAAAATTTATAGAATACTACCAAAAAAAACATGTTTCTGTGGTCCGAAGCACCCAAAGCCACTACCAAAACCACCAGTTGTACTACTGCTCGTTCTTTGTGTTCTTAGATATTCGAACATGTTCCTAAATATTCTAAAATATCTAAAAATAATAATAAAATCTTTTACATCAAAAATCTATGTCCCAAAGGCTCACATTCAAATGAAAAAACTTAAACTATCACGAACCAATCTCGTGATTAAAAAAAAATATCATCATCTACACATTCAATCAAATATAAAAATAATGACGATCATAAAACCAGGATTTGAATGCCTAAAAAATAAAGTTAGCATAGTTCCAAGTCTACCTGGCCCCTCGATTAATCATAAACATAATCAAAACGGCTCTGATACCAATTGTTAGAGGCAAATTGCCAAGATCATTGATTTGAATATGATTTTTTGATAAAAAAATTGTTGGATGGGTAATCGCCAAAACAAGCTCCAGATTAAAATTTTTTGATGTCGAATGATCAAAATAGAATTCGTACACCCAAAGTTAGATTCAGGATTATACTTTTCAAAATTTGGTAGATTGATTTCGATTACTGCAATAACCACGAATGTGAATCCTTTGAGTTGAAGTCCCGATCAAGCCTTCTACAATATTCTCAATGCGATTCATGAAGGTAGAGTGGGCTACGATCCTTCGTGAACTTAAACCTGCTAACCTAATCACATTAGGAAATACGTGAAAACCTTAGTC
>JAOTRH010478710.1:0-11881 GCA_034768845.1 Heliamphora exappendiculata
GGTGGTGGTTTGGGGGTGGTGGTTTTGGGAGAGACGGTGGTTTTGAGGGCGGTTTTGGAGTGAAATGGTGGTTTCCGTTAAATTGAACGAAAATTTTAACGGTTGGGGTTTCTTTGATGTTAAAATCAAATCTGAATGGGTGTTACTGTAATTTTTGAAACCACATGGGGGATTTTTATTTTTGTCAGAAATCTCGGAGGGGTCAGTGGAATTTACCCAAAAATTTATTATAAGGTAAAACAAGTAAAAAACAAATTGTTTGGTTTAACAGTAAGTTTCATCCACCATAAAACAAGTAAAACACAAATTGTATGGTTTAACAGTATGTTTAATCCATTGTTATATTCTATGAGAAGGGCAGTGTGGTGTGTGCTATGTTTGCGATTAGAAAACTATGTTCTTGAAAGAAAGAAAGAAAGAAAGAGAGGAAGAGACAATCATACAATCACACACGAGGGTTTACGTGGTTCGACAAGTCGTGCCTATGTTCACGAGATTACGCACTTCCACTATATTCTTCAAAGTTACAAGGGAAGAGAGTTCTTGGGAGGGAGAATACAAAAAAAAAAAAAAAACAAAAGAATGGAATAACTTGATGGCTGTCCAAACCCTAGGCTGCTATAATAGGTGCGCCCTCACACAGATTGCCCGGGCGGTCTGTCGAGCAATCAAGTCTGGTCGTCGGTATTTCATCTTCAGACAGACCACCGCTCGAGCGGTCTATTCACCTCTCAAGCGGTCTGCCCAAAAACTTGATTTTTCTTCACTCAACTCAATAATTCTCCTACTTGAAGTAAAATCACTATTAGTCCTGAGATATCCCAAAAAACTCACCATCACCTTGAAACAACCAACAAACCAATCAAAACCTGTGTGACCCAATCTTCCAACTTTTAACCTTGAAGGCCAACTGAAGTCGAGCACAACTTTAGTTTGTCAATGTTGACTCCTTTAGTCAACATGTCGGCTGGATTCTTTGCCTAATTGATCTTCTCAATATTCAATTGACCACTGTCAAGTTGGGAGCAAATAAAATGATACCTTAATTGAATGTGCAAAAAAACCCGACATTAAATGATACCTTAATTGAATGTCACTTTTCAGTGGAATGTCGGGTTTTTTTGCAAGAAAAATGACATTTTGATTGTCACTGAAAAGTGTACATTTGTCAATTTTTCTGCCCAGCTCATCCAAAAGACCTTGTAACCATGCAATCTCCTTCCTAACCTTTGTCACAGCAACATACTCAGCCTCTGTTGTAGAAAGTGTAACAATCTTCTGCAGCTTTGAAGCTTAACTTACTACTGTACCACTTAGGGTGTGGACAAACCCAATGGTACTCTTCCTACTGTCAATATCGCTGGCTAAATGTGCTCCTTCTCCTGCTCCTGCTCCTGCTCTGTTTTCGGATATTGATCCTTAGTTAGCATAAAGTGGCTAGCTAAGGGCGTACTTACGGGTTTTGCGTCGTCCATGTTGAAGCTGCTAAGTATCTTCTTCACATACTCTGCCTGTGAGAATCTCAAGGTCCCTTCAACTTTGTCTCTGATGATCTTCATTCTAAGGATTTGCTTGGCAGATTCCCAAATCCTTCAGAGCAAACTGCTTTGACAGCTGTTTCTTCAGCTTCTTAATCATTTCGATGCACGGCCCAGCAACAAGCATATCATCCATGTACAACAACAGGATGATATAAAAACTATCAAAACTTTTGACATAATAGCAGTGATTTGCTTCCAACCTTGTGAACCCGGTACTCTGTATGAAACTGTCAAATTTCTTCTATTAGTGCCTTGGAGCTTGTTTAAGACCATACAGACTCTTACTCAGCTTGCATACCATGTTTTCTTTGCCCTATATTGCAAACCCTTCAGGTTGATGCATATAGATGTCTTTTTCTAGGTCGTCGTGAAGAAATGCAATCTTGATATCCAACTGCTCAAGATACAAGTCTTCTGCAGAAACAATTCTCAGCACTGTTTTGATTGTTGTCAACTTCACAACCGGAGAGAAACTTTTAGTGAAGTTAACTCTGTTCTTCTGATGAAGTTTCTTGACAACCAATCTTGCCTTGTAGCACTTGCTGTCGTCGTGTTCTTCCTTCACTATGTAGATCCATTTGTTATGTAGGGCTTTCTTCCCAGCTAACAATCTTGTTAGCTCTCATATTTGGTTTGTCAGCAAGGAATTCATCTCTTCCTTCATTGCTAACTTCTATTTTATTAAATTCTCAGTCTGCAAGATCTCTGCATAACTTTCTGGCTCACCACTATCGGTGAGCAAGATATAGAACAAGGATGGTGAAAGCCGCTGTGGCGGTTTGATGCTTCTGGAAGACCTCCTGACTTTGTTACTGGTGTACTGTGTTCCACTTGTGGATTTATATTCTCTCATCGTCCCTATTTTGTTTGGCTCTCTTAGAAATATCATTCAAGTCAATGAACTTGGATTTCTTCGTCTTTGGCATTGCACTGTCTCTCACTGCCTTTGACCCATCTTTTTACAGCACCTGTTCATTGAAAACCACATTTTTGCTTCTGATGATTTTTTAGTTTTGATAATTCCAAAATCGGTAGCCAAACTCATAATCACCTTAGCCAATAAAGTAGCACATTTTAGATTTTGGTTATAACTTACTCATAGCATCAGCATCTATGTGAACATATGAAGTGCAACAAAAAACTTTCAAAAAAGGTAAGTTTACCTCCTTTCTACTCCATACTTCTTCTGGAATTTCGAAACTCAAAGGCACTGACAGTTCGCAATTCAGTAGATAGGCTCTGTGTTCATTGATCAGCCCAAAAACACTCAGGAAGCCTGGAATGCAATCTCATGCATCTGGCCCACTCATTCAGTCCCTTGTTCATTCGTTCAGCCACGCCATTCTATTGTGGTATTCCTGGAATGGTTTCTCTCGCCTGATTTCAATTCCTGCACAGAATTCCTTGAATCTGCTGTCTGGGTATTCACCTTTATTGTCTGACCTCAGACACTTTAGCTTTAAACCGGTTTCAGTTTCAACCAAAACTTTCCACTTCTTAAACACTTTAAACACAGACTTATTTTTCAGAAAGTAAATTGATACCTTCCTATTGGAGTCGTCAATTAATGTAACATAATACCGTGAGCCTCTAAGAGATGCAACCGGGGAAGGTCCCCACAAGTTTGTGTATTAACTTTAGCCTGTCTCGCTTTGGTGTCCTGCCACCTTTCACAAAACTGACCTTTTATTTCCCAAAAATATAGCCCTTATACAAATCAAACTCTACAGACTTTAAACCTGGTAATTTACCTTTTGACTGTAGAATCTTCATCCCTTTCACTCATATGCCCCAGCCTCTTATGCCAAAGGCTTGTGTCTGACCCGCCGTCTGCAACTGGTGCCAGGTCCCTTGTATTGGAGGTCATGTGCAACGTGCCTGTCTTTGTTTCCCGAGCCACTACGATGGCTCCCTTTGTGACCTTCCACGTGCCACCAACAAAAGTTACTGAACGTCCTTCAGTGTCCAGCTGCCTGACGGATATCAAATTCCTCATTAGTTTAGGTACATGCCATACCTTATGTATCTTCCACACTGACCCATTCGGTACTCTGATTCTGACATCGCCTATACCCACGATATCCAACGCCTCCCCGTCTGTCAAATATACCTTGCTAAAATCACCAACCACATAATTCTCGATGATTTCCTGGTATGCTGTAGTGTGAAAAGATGTCCCTAAATCTAATACCCATGAATTAATAGGGTTGTCCACCGATAAGAGTAGAGCATCCTATACATTCTCTGTCACCACATTAGCCGACTTACCGTCAACCTTCTTCTTTTGCTCCCCACAGTTTTTCCTTATGTGGCCGGTCTTGCCACAATCTCAGCATTCAGGCTGTCGTCCCAACCTTGAGTTGTTTCTACCCCTTTTGGATTTTGACCTGCCTCGGTTATGATTTCTGTCAGTACCTCTGTCCCGTGCTTCAACATTCAACGTCGTGCTGACATTATATCCAGAGCTGAACAACTCACCCGAATCCCTTCTGTAAACCTCCTCGCTCAATATTAGATCTTTGACATCATTATACTTCAGTTTGTTCTTTTCGGAAGACTTACTCACTGCCGTTCTCATTACTTTCCAACTGTTTGACAATGAAACCAACACAATCAAAGTCCTGATTTCATCATCAAAATTGATCTCAACCGAAGACAACTGATTCGTTATGGTGTTAAACTCGTTCAGATGTGTTAGTTTTATGATTATATTAGCTTTATTATTATTATTATTATTATTATCTAATGTGGTTGGATACACCATATTTTATTGTGTTATCGTTATTCTATAAATAAAATATTGCGTGCCCCATTAGGGTTAGCGCTTTCATTTAGCTTAATACTATTCTATTAATATGGTATCAGAGCTTAATCCTAACCTTAATCCTAGCCACCGCCGCCACCATTGAGACCCTGAGAACCACCCACAGCCACCACCGCACCTCTGAAACCCTAGCCAGATCCACCAACAGCCTTTGAAACCCTAGCCGTATCACTACAGTACCTTTGAAACCCTAGCTATACCCACCAACGAGGCTCGCCTCCCTTCGTCGCACATCCAGCAAGCTTCGCCGACCTTCGTCGCACACTCAGTGAGGCTCACTGCCTCTCGTCGACCTCTAGCGAGGCTCACCGTCCCTCGTTGCCCACTCAGCGAGCCACGCTGCTCCTCGTAGCACACCCAGTGAGGCTCATCATTCCTCGTCGCCCACTCAGCAAGCCTCACTGCTCCTCGTCGCACACCCAGCGAGGCTCGTTGGCACTCATTGCCCCTCCATCGAGTTTCTCCGCCTCTCGTCGGCCTCCAACGAGGCTCGCCGCCTCCCGCCGCACACTCAACGAGCCTTGTTGCTCCTCGTCGCAACCCCAGTGAGCTTCGCCGATCCTCGTCGCACTTCAAACGAGCCTTGCCAGCCCTCTCTCTCATTCATTGCCTCTATACTCACTGCATCACCGTGCGATGGGCTCTCTTCCATTACTGTTCTGTGTTGTTCGGTGCTTCGTGATGCAGTGAGGATCTATTGCTTCCTTTGTTCATGTTTTGGTTATTTGGGAGTTGTGAGGAATTTTTGTAATTTTGATCTTTAAACAAGGATGTCAACAGGAGAAGATGGGTCTGCTACTCGAACTTCTGGGACTAACGAGTCTCTGACGGATATCGGGCGACTAGCTACAACTGAGCAGTTTTCTTCTTCTACCCAACTTGTTGATGAGAAGCTTGATGGTGCTTCAGCTTATCCTTTGTGGAGGAAGAATGTGTTGAAATCCCTACATGGTATGGAATTGGATTCCCACTTATTTGATGATGCTCCATATGCTAATTCACCTACCTATCGTATTTGGGTACGAGATGATGCTTGTATCTTTAGGAAGATCATGAATTTAATGAACCGCAGTGTTTAGATTTTAGTTGCAAGTGCTGATACGGTGAAAAAAATCTGGGGGGCTCTAGAGGATATTTATGCTTCCACAAATGACTTAGCGCGCCTTTATGATGTGATGCGAGATTTCTTTTGCTCGCAGCAGGCTGGTCGTCCTCTTCAGGAGCACTTATGGAATTTAAAGTGCTTGCCGACGAGTTCGATCTGCTTCTTCCATTCACCAGTTCTCTCAGTAAGTTTTAGGAACATCGGATGCAGATTCTAGTCGTGTGCTTTTGGACCAGTTTGGATCCTGAATATGACACGACATGTTCCCAGGTTCTTGCTAGGACAAATATTCCTACATTATCTAAGACTTTCCGTCGGGTGAGTTGTTCGATGCACCGTGACAACACCATGCCTTCATTTGATACCAGTGATCAGTCTGTCCTTGTTGCTTCTTGAGGAGGCAATGGAACTCATGGCCGTAGCCGTGGTAGGGGCCGTGATAGAGGTTGAATAGGTGGGGGACGCGAGGGGGGTGATCGCGAGACTCGTTATTGTTACTATTGTGGGATTAAGGGACATATTCGCAGTCAGTGTTACAAATTACATGGAAGACCGTTCCCAGTGGCCAATGCTAGTACTAAGTACTCTCAGGTAGACTCATCTTCCTCTTCTCCAAAGCAACTAGTTGAGATGACATCGGCAGAATATGAACAGTATGTTTTAATCCTCGGTTACTAGTCCTAGTTCTCTTACTCTTTTTTCCGCTACCTTCGCAGGTAATCCTAGTACCTGTCTGGCGACTACTCCATCTGCTTGGGTGATTGATTCAGGTGCCTCCTACTATATGGCTGGTTCCGCATGTATATTATCTGACTATCAGGTGATTCCTAACTAATAAATCTTCCTTACCGGTTAAGGGACATGGAGTTGCTACTCTTATACATTCCTTAATCGTATCTAATGTCTTACATACTCTTGGAAATCCATTTAACTTGTTATCAGGCAGGCAGCTGATTAATGATCTCAACTGTTGTGTATTTTTTATTTTGATAGCTGTGTTTTTCAAGATCTTACGACGAGAAAGATTATCAGTAGAGGTCGAGTTTCTGATGGGCTATACTTGTTTGAGGAGGTGGTTGTTAAGGCTTGCTCAGTAGTTTTCTATCCCAGTTTTGAGGCTCATTCCCATTTGGGGCACCCATCTATATCTTGTTTGCATAGTTTTTGTCCTAGTTTTCGCTCTATTTCTCATATTGAGTGTGAACCGTGTCGGTTAGCAAAGCACATGCGTGTGCTTTTATTTACTTGGATTCGATACATATATAACAAGTTGGCATGTTAGATATATATGCTCCAACTTGAGGGGGGTGTTAGTTTTATGATTATATTAGCTTTATTATTGTTATTATTATCCGGTATGGTTGGGCACACCATATTTTATTGTGTGTTCTCGTTATTCTATAAATAAACTGTTACGTGCCCCATTAGGGTTAACGTTTTTATTTAGCTTAATACTATTCTATTAACAAGATGTTATGCAACCGGTGTATCCTTAGCCATCTTAAGATTAAATAACTTCTTCATAAGATGTACCTTGTTATTGGTGGATGGTTTCTCGTACATACTTGACAACGCCACCATCGTGTTAGCCGTAGTCTTCTTCTTGATTACGTTATGCACCATTTACCGAGACAATATCAATTGGATTACTCCCAGCACTGTCTATCAAGCAAAGCCCATTTCTCATCCTTCATGCACTCCGATTTGGAACTCAGTATGCAACTTCTTCCCGTACAAGTAGTCTTCTATTTGCAATCTGCATCTTCCAATACCTAAAATTAAAACTGTCGAACTTCTTGATTCTTGTTGATCTTCCTTCTTTTTCCATATGTGTTCTTCATCCTCATAACCCGGAGTTCTGATAACAGTTGTTGGGGATTAAAAAAATATCACTAATACCGCCCAAGATCAACTAAAGAACGCACAAGTCGTGCCTACGTCCACGAGATCACACACTTCCACTATATTCTTGAAAGTTACAAAGGAAGAGAGTTCTTGAGAGAGAATTAAAAAAAAAAAAAAGAATGGAATTACTTGACGGCTGCCCAAACCCTAGGCAGCTATAATAGGCGTGCCCTTGCACAGACCGTTGAGCGGTATGTCGAGCGGTCAGGTCTGGCCCTCAGTATCTTGCGTGCAGACAAATCACCGCTCGAGTGGTCTGCCCAAAAACTTGGTTTTCTTCACCCAACTTAACACAAAATTGGTACGTTGATAGAGGTTTTCACCTAGGCAGCATTTCTATTGTTGGGGTTGGGCTTTACTTATATTATGTTGTTTCTGTTTGTCTATCATACTTGTGAATTCACTTGAAACATGGGGCAAAAATGGAAAAAGTTGTGGAATCATCATTAGGATGGGATGTGGTGCACATTTAGGTAATGGTTATGTTCTTTGCATCAACTGCTACCAGTGGCTGAAATGCCAATGTAACCTGTGGCTGAATGGGGCCATTAAAAATCAGAAAGTTCCCTGGAATATGGTATCACAAAATTTATTTCAACAAAATCTGATTTTGTTGCAGAAGATATATGCGGAAAGTCGTCATATTATTTTCTTAGATTTTGTGTGCCTTGGCAATAGAGCAATCCCAATATAAGACTAATCGAAGTACTCTCTAATGAATGACAGGTCAACATTTCTTTATGGCCTCGTTTCAAGATGGTATTTGACATGCACCTTAGCAGCTTGCGAAATGCAAGTGTGAAAACATTGTGGGAAGATGATGTCCACCCTAATTATGTGATGAGGCGCTATGCTGAGTTTACTGCCTCACTTATTCATATTAATGTTGAATATGGAGACGGGCAGGTTACAAATACTAAGTTCCAAGTTTTAAATATTTTCTTGTTCAATTGTGATCACAATGATCATTTGTATATCCTGCCGCCTTATATTTCCAGCTTGAACTGAACCTGGAGAGACTCAGAATGGCTGTTGATGACTTGCTTGTCAAGCTGGCAAAAATGTTCCCAAAGCCAAAGCTGCAGACTATTTTTCTAATAAACAACCATGACATGACAATTTCTGTATTGAAGGTAATGTCGTGAATCTTTTGTTTTTCATATGCAGGCTGCATCAATTAAAGGTGAATACTAACTGTTGACTTGTCCAAGGTTGATAAGAAAACATGCAGAAAAGTTTTGTCTCGTATTGTTCTTCCTGATGCAACGCATTACTAATTAACTAAATTACTCAAAATTGTGTTATTCATTGGGGAGCTATGTGGGATTCAGTGCTTATCATTTGGTTCGCAGGAAGCTGGTCTGGAAGGTGGGAAGATTCAACTGCACTTTGAGGAACTGCTGAAGAACAACTCATCAGTTTTTGTTGTAAGTAACAACTAACCAATGGCTTTAAAAGCTTGATAGCGCACAGAGGAGAGATGCTGAAGTTAAATCAGATAAAAACTGGGTTTCTCCAACTAACCCACTCCCCCCAGAATTCAGAAATAGCATAAACAAAGCAAATCAAGATTGCTGCTATAAGTAAAGTTAGTTTTATGTGCCTGAATATTAGCTACCTTGTATCTCGGGGGTTGACTTGGTGGTTTGTTACTAGATTCAAATGTATTTGAGCGCCACCTCAAACCAGAAAATGTTTCATACCGGTGCCAACAGATTTCTCTCTCTCTCTCTCTCTCTCTCTCACACACACACACACACACACACACACACGAATGCCTGTTAACTTTTAAATTTGGCAAGGTTTACATTTTCGGATTAAGGTGATTGGTGTAAGTCATTGATTGTTAGAAATCTAGTTTGTTCAAGATAGCAGGTTGAGATGCCCTTCACTTGAGATATTTTGCAGTTGACTTAATGTTAGATGCTAGTCGGTCTGGAGTTATCACACCTTGAATTTAAATGCCAAAAGTGTTTGGTATAGCTAAACTTATAAACTTATGGATTATAGATGAAAAGATGTGATTATGACTTTAGGCAAAAGTTGCAAGTGTTTGTTAATGCTGTAAAATTATAGTTTCAAGTAGTAGAATTGGTGTTTGTTGATTTAGAATAAGAAGTTACAAGCAAAAAGTTATAAGCAAAGTTGTTTGGATATTTCTATTTGTTTGCTGAGCTATAAACTAAAACTTAAAAGTTAAGCTCAAACAAACACCTGATATTTCTGCATTGTTACCAAACAATCCACTTATTTTCTTTAATTTTTGTTGGGTTTATGTTGTGTTTTGTATTAACTAGAGTTAGTTTACATGGAAGAAATTAGTGTAGGAGGGTGTTTGGTGTAGTTAAAATTATAGATTTACATATTATAATTGAAAATATATGATTGTGACATCAAGTATAAGCTATAAATGCTTGTTACAAATTACAATTGGAAACTTATTGCTTCAAACAATAAAATTGTACTCATTAATTTAGAATTATAAGTTACAAACAAAAAGTTATAAGCAAATTTGTTTCGATTTCTTCAACTTCTTGCCAAGTTATAAGTTAAAAGCTGAATTATAATTTTTAAAAATCACCTTGTGTGTTTCACAGCTTTCAATCAACTAAATCCTTGATTTTGTTCGTTGTTCCTTGTAGGAAGAGTTACTGCTGGAGCATTTCAGTGATCTTATCAAGTTTGTAAAGACCAGAGCCTGTAAGTTTTTTTTTTCTTTTTTTTAAAACAAAGCCCACATTAGAATCTACGTTTTGTTTTATTTTGCCTTTTTTTTAAAAAAAAATGCTGGACTTATTTTGCAAGTTATTTATCAGCTGAGGATCCGACTTCTGCTTCCGAGAGGCCAATAACTGTGTCCGAGGTTGAGCCACTTGTAAAGGACTTTGCGAGTAGATGGAAAGCTGCAATAGAGTTAATGCACAATGATGTGATTACTTCTTTCAGTAACTTCTTGTGTGGCATGGAGATCTTAAGAGCTGCATTGACCCAACTGTTACTCTATTATACCAGGCTCTCAGATTGCATAAAGAGGGTTGTCGGTGGCTCTGCGCTGAATAAGGATCTTGTTTCCATTTCTTCAATTATGTATGAAATCAGGAAATACTCGAGGACCTTCTAAATCGTTTGTCATCATTTTGTACTCTGCTAATTGTATTCTTCGTCATGATTTGATCTTTGAGTATGTTTTTTCAATACAAGTATCTTTGTTCAGCTGGCAGCTATGATATCTTTTAAGTTTGTTATTCCTCTGGTATATTTGTTTTTTTTCCTTGTACGATGACATGTTGGTTAACTATGCCAGTAAATGTTTGTTTATTGAGGCGTGGATTGGAATACAAAATGATCATTTGGCTTCTTGTTTTTTGGTTGCAAATTTCTTATTTTATTGTGTAAAAAAATTTATTTATTTTTGTTTTGTCACATCTAGAAACTAAAAAGGTAGCATTTTGACCAAAAAAAGAAAAAGAAAAAGAAAATGGCTTATTGAGAAAGATCGTGAGTGATGGTAACTAAAAATGAAAATAAGCAAAAAAATAGCTCATTAAGAAAGATTGTGAGCGATGTTCAAGTCAGGAAGAAATTCATTTAAATGACATTTACTACCAGCCCTGCACTTTATTCCAAAGTCCACTTTAGTCCCCTTTATTTTTAATAGTGACAACCTTGCATTTTGGTACAAATGCAGTGTCAACCCTACATTAGTGGGCTTTTTTTTTTTTTACCGTTATAAGCATATTTTTGAACTTAATTAATAAAGTAGATAATTTAAAATTTAATTTTCAAATTACGTAAAAACTTATTTAGCAAATATATTTTATTTACAAAATGTGTTTACCGAAATGGTTCTTTTGCAGAGTTGCTAGACTTAATAAAATAACTTAAAAATGTTATTACTAAAAATATTTTCAGTTAAAATTATTATCCTATATTGAAAATATTATTACAAAAAGTATGATAAAAATATTGTTACTAACAACGTTTACTAGCTTCATCCAAATCAGTTTTTATGCAATGCCTAACAGGTTGAAGCCAATGGAAAGAAAGGTGCTTAAAATGGACACTAAGCGTGCTTTATTTTTTATTTAGTTTCTGAATTTATTTTTATAATTAAATTTATTTATTACGTAGAACTTGTCGAGTTTTTTATCTATTAAAAATTTAGATTGATTTGTTACTTGTAGCTACGTGATTGAATAATATTTGTTTAACAGTTTTTTTAAAATTATAATTATTTATTTATAAAATAATATTATGCGATTACTAAGTTTCAGGTGTTGGGTAAACTTAAATTTTTAAGTGAATAACAAACTCATCGAATTCTACGTAATGAACGGATCCGATCATAAAAATATATTTAAAAATTAAATAAAAAATATGCATATCACGGTATATCTTCCATCCCATACTTATTAGAACTCGTTGAGAACATCCCATACTGATTGATACATCTCATACTTATTAGAACTCGTTGAGATCATCCATCCCATACTAATTGAGAGCTAG
>JAOTRH010478710.1:11981-25746 GCA_034768845.1 Heliamphora exappendiculata
CATCCCATACTGATTGATACATCTCATACTTATTAGAACTCGTTGAGATCATCCATCCCATACTAATTGAGAGCTAGCAGAGAATAAATCGTGTTTATCAAACACGTTTTTTGATTTCATACCATAAACATATTTGCAAAATACGTTTTTAATGAAAAATTAGTTTTACAAACCATACTGATTGAGAGCTAACAGGGAATCAAACACGTTTTCTAGTTTTTTACATTAAACATGTTTACAAAACATGTTACTAATGAGAAATTAGTTTTACAAAACACAAATTTTGATGTAATACACAAACCGTGAGTACTAATAACGTTTTTGTGTTTGAATTTTATGTAAAGAATGCATTCATATAAAGCGTGCTTCGCAAAAATATTTTTGAATAAAATGTTTTCGTGCAAAATGTTTTTGCATAGATTGGAAATTAAGTTAGAAAATTAACCTTAAAGAACCCAGAAATGGCCACCTTTTAAGTTTAAAAGAAGAAATAGACAGATGAATATCACAGGACTTGCTTTGGTATCACTTTAACTCTTCTAATTTTTGAATACCTAGATTTGATTGAACAAGCTTATTTTTAAATAATGTGAAAGGATCGTGATTACGTTTTGTTCGTGTTCTAAATAGTTGTTGACAAAGGGTTAAAAAATTGCAACTGAATTGAAATTGCCGGGTTTTGATTGCCACAATGCAGTGTAAGGGCCAAAATAAGATATGAGGGGAAGTGCAAGAGTTAGAAGTATATGTAGGTATCTGTTTTGCAAGTTGATGATAGTTTATTATAAGGAAAATTAAGGTACTTGCGAATTGAAGAAGGAATTATCACCTGGTTTACTTCGGTGAAACAAGTAATAATATTTGTAATGTGCACAAAATGGGATGGGAATGCAGATTTGAATTTACAGGTGCTCCTCAGTATGAAAATGCAATTAGATTTCTGAGATAGGACAATAAGACAGCTCGTAGGGGAAATAGACACAAGTGCAAGAACATCTTATGGCAGTTTAGTGGTTCCATCACTATTCGTGATGTGACAAAAAGAGATGTTACCATTCGTGTTGATATTATTCCAGAGGTTAGAGGTTCTATCAACATTCACTGAGTAATTTTACTACCATTTAAAAGTAAAAAGTAACTAATTGTGGGGCTCGAACATGTCTTGTATTTTATAGAACACGTATAATTATTTTTTTGCTCTATATGTATTTGGGTTTGGTGAGATTATGAGCTCACTAATTTCTTTTTCTATATGGTTTTATAATTACATGGGTTTAAGGCTTCTGTACTTAAGATTTTTTGAAAGAGCTCTTGTAGAGATTCGGTTCTGTTTTATTTAATTTAATTAAATGACTATGTGATTATTTGACATGTATTGTATATTATTTTGGCATGTATGCATTTCATACGAGTATAAGTTCAATGGGTCAGATGATTTTCGTCAAATTTTATTAAACGCGTTGGTGTGCATAGAGATCTGATAAATTAATTTAGAAATACTTTTAAAATTTTGACAATTTTTTTAGAGAGTAAATTTTAAATTAATCTATGTGAAATATTAATTGTAATAGTGAATATATATATATATATATATATATAGATTAACTAATTATGTATGCATGTGTGAGTGTTAATATGTACACATACATGGGTTATATGCATGGGTTTAGTGGGTTGGGACTTTGTGCCAAGCTTATAAAGGAAGCTTCCCCCCCCCTCTCTCTCTCTCTCTCTCTCTCTCTCTCTCTCTCTCTCTCTCCATTGGAGAATATTGGAAATTTTTTTCTTCCTTCTCTATTATTTTGGAGGTTAAAGACTTAGAGTTTGGTAAAGCTACAAGAAGGAAGGTTGCTCTACTCGACGAGGGCTACCTATCCACCCGAGTGAAACTTTGATTTGGCAAGTTCAAATTTTTCGGGTGTGTTTAATTTTCGAGTTAAGATTCTATACCATCTATAGATCTTTGTGATGAATATATGATTAGGTGTTTTCTTTTCCATTAAAATTCCAGCTGATTATACCAGGTATTTCGCAGCAGAATAGTATAACAAAAAAAAATAATAGAACTGTTATGAAGATAGTAAGGTCCATGATGAGTTATTCAAATTTACCCGATTTATTTTGGGGACTCGCATTAGAGACAATGGCTTACATTCTGAACTTGGTACCTTCTAAGTTAGTACCATCTACTCTCACAGAATTATGGACCGGGCATAAGGCTAGTCTAAAACATATTCGGATTTGGAGGTGTCCAGCACATGTGCGAAAAAAAAACGCGGGTAAGTTAGAACTGAGGACAGAAGTCTGTTTCTTTGTAGAATATTTCAAGAAAATGAAGGGTGGTCTATTTTATAATCCTAAGGATCAGAAGGTCATTGTTAGCACAAATACCCAAATTTTAAAAGAATATTATATTATGGAGCACATACCCAAAAGTAATATTATTCGGAAAAAAAAAGAGAATAAATATTAGTAGAACAGAAAAGAAATCACAAGTCACTGATATCCCATTACCTCATCGTAGTGGGAGGATTCAGATTCTGCACAATGTGTTACTGCTAGTACACAAACAAAGATAGTACCTCGTCGTAGTGGGAGATTGTTCATCAACCTGATCGGTATATGCTCTTCGGAGAGTCTTTTAACAAGATATCTGCAAAACTGGATACCGAACCCTATAACTACAATGAAGCACTTCATGACAAAGATGCAGATCTTTGGTAAAAGGCTATAAATTTAGAGATAAAATCTATGTATTCTAATTAGATCTAAGAACTTATAGAACCACCCGAAGGGATAAAACCCTCTGGATGAAAGTGGATCTATAAGAGGAAGAGAGGAGCAGACGGGAAGGTTGAAATTTTTAAAGTTAGGCTGTTACCAAAGGGTTCACTTAGAAAGAAGGAATCAATTATGAGGAAACCTTTTTGTCGGTAGCCATACTTGAGTCTATCCAGATTCTCTTTTTCATTACTGCTCATTTCGATTATAAAATTTGACAAATGGATGCCAAGAAGCTTTCCTTAACAGAAGTCTTGACGAGCGTATCTATATAGTATAACTAAACGGTTTCATAGCAAAGGACCAGGAGCAGATGTTGTGCAAGCTTAAGAGATCCATTTATGGACTTTAGCAAGTATCAAGGTCTTCGAATACTCGATTTGATCAAACCATAAGGTCTAATGGTTTTGATCAAAGTCAGATGAGTCTTATGTGTACAAGAAGCATGACAAAAGCGTGGTAATCTTTCTATACTTTATGTAAATGATATCTGTTGGAGGTAAAACTGCTAAGATCCTTATTTTTGAAAATAATTTTTGAAAAAAAATTAATTGGATGGACAAACGCCGAAATGGGTTCTAGATAAAACTTTTGATGTCAAACGATCAAAATTAAAACACGTGCAACCAAAGTTAATTTAGAAAAATACATTTTTGCCGGTCAAATCCTCAACTACGTTTCTGATTTCGAATTGAAACTCTTGTCAGACTTTCTATTGTATTCTCTTATGCGATTCTTAAATGTAATGTGGGTTACAATCTATCAAGAACTCATACCGACAGAACCTGGACACCTTTAGTCTTAAAAGATAAATTATGAAATTAGTTCAGCCTACTCGCATAATTACTCCATAGTAGAGACCTGTTGAGTAATTATGAGTAATACTTCCAGTGGAACGCAGACACCCAACAACAGTTTTCGTAATTAAGATAACCACATAGCGGTATCTGCAATTATGAAAAACTAGCAACAGTTTCAGCAATTTTCATAAAATAATAAATTACAGTTTACACCACTAAAGAACTATAATTGCACTCTAATCCATAATCTCAAAACCTTCTTACATTGAGCTCCTGTTATTAAATGCTTAATATTTTTTTCCACGTCAAGATTTTTGATACCCGCTAATTAAATTTAATTACTAATAATTTAATTTAATCGACATCTTGTAATTTTTTAAACCATTTCGTTTAACTTATTTGACCGCCGGATAATCAAATCCACCTGCAGAGTTTGACCCGGTCAAAACTTATAAGCTTTCTTAAGGGGGTATCATCAATCCCGATCTTTTGGTACGTAAATTCCGTCAATAATTAATATTCACCATATAAATAATACCGTTATCCAACTCATCGAGAATATAGACCCATATAAGATCGCACCTTCTAATGAATCAAAATAACCAATATTAAATATATACAAATCAATCATTATTTCAATATTAAGTACATAAGCACTATTCATAATAACTTTGGGGTGTGAATTAATTTATATAATTAGTATAAAATTAATTATCCCAATGTATCCCGTTCAATACACATAAAGTGTATTAGCACAGAGAGTCGAAACAATAAACGACGCTATTATCTATTTTTCCTAACCAAGACAGACCTATTAAAATTCTGTGTCACAGTCGTACCAACAATATGTTCATTTTTATCTAAATTGTGAACATAAAATTTATATTCTGCAAGAACTTAAAATCTAATCTTCCGTGTGTAAGTCGTACTCTACACACCAGATTAAATACTATACAGAATATTGGATATCCATGCATAACATTAAAAAAATTATATACATACATTACTCGTAAAGATTCTCATAAATAAAAAATTAATTTTATTAAAAATAAAATTAAATACTAAAAAGATATTTTTTAGTATACTAACCCTAACAATATCTTTCTCATAAAAAATGATGTGGGGGCATTACCTACGGTAAAAGTACGATTATTTAGACAGTTCGATATGAAGGACATGGAAGAAGCCAGTCACATTCTAGGGACCAAGTTTATGCGAGATTAGAAACAAAGGATGTTAGGCATATCACAAGTAAATTATATCAATGATATCCTTGCTTGTTTTAACATGTAGGATTCCAAGAAAGGATTTCACCCTTTCAGGCATGGAATCACTCTATCCAATGATCAGTATCCTAAGACACTTGTGAGATAAAGAAGATGAAGGCAGTTCTTTAAACTTTGACAGTATGAAGCCTAATGTATGTTATACTTTGCACTAGCCGAACATTTATTTTGTCGTTGGTATGATTAGTAGATATCAATGTAACCCAAGGTAGGAGCATTGGACTGCGGTAAAGAATTTAATCATGTACCTAAAAAGGATTAAGCATTATATGTTGGTTTACCAGACAGACAGTCTAGTACTTTTAGGATACACAGATTCAAATTTTTGATCAGACAAAGATTCTTGTAAGTCTATATCAGAATATGTGTAAACCTTATGAGGTGGGACTATTAGTTGAAGGAGTATCACGCAGTCTTACATTGTTGATTCCACCATGGAAACCAAGTACATGGAAACTTCTGAAGCACCCAAGGAGACCGTTTGGCTCAAGAACTTCCTGTTGGATCTTAATGTGGTCCCTTTAATTCAGTGGGCTGTTAGACTTTATTGTGATAATAGCAGAGCAGTTGCAAACTCGAAGGAACCAAGAGTCCACGGGAAAAAAAAGCACATTAAGTGTAAGTATCACATAATATGAGAAATTGTACAGATGGGTAATATTGCTGTGACCAATATTGCATCAAGAGACAACCTTGCAGATCCTTTTGTAAAGAGCTTACCGGCTAAGACTTTTGATAGTCATATAGAGGGCATAGGAATCAGATGTTTGGCATATAGTTTTAAGTATAAGTGGGAGATTGTTAGGGTTGTATACTGAAAATCATATTTTTAGTATTTAATTTTATTTTAATAAAATTAATTTTTTATTTTATAAAAATCTTAATGAGCAATATATGTAATATCATTTCTTTAAATGTTATGTATATAAGCCCTTTATTCTGTATAGTATTTAATATGGTGTGTAGAGTATGGCTTGCACACAAAAGACCAAATTTTAGGTTCTTACAGAATATAAGTTTTTATTCACAGTTGAGATAGAAATAGACATACCATTGGTACGATTGTAGCACAGAGTTTTAGTAAGCCTGTATTGGTTACAGGAAATAGATAATAGCGTCGTCTATTATTCCGACTCTCTGTGCTAATACACTTTGTGTGTATTGAACGAGACACATTAGGGTAATTAATTTTATACTGATTATATAAATTAATTTACACCCCAAGATTATTATAAGAGTACTTTTATTCTTAATATTGAAAAAATTAATTATTTGCGTATATTTAATACTCGATATTTTAATTTATTAGATGGTGCAATCTTATAAGGGTCTATATTCTCGATGAGTTGGATAGAGGTATTATTTATATGATGAATATTAATTATTAAAGAAATTCACGTCTCGAATGATCGAGATTGACAATACCCCCTTAAGAAAACTTATAAATTTTGACCGAACTAAACCCTACAGGTGGATTTGATTATCTAGCGGTTAAATAAGTTAAGCGGAATGGCTTAAGAAATTTAAAGATGTCGATTAAATTAAATTATTAATAATTAAATTTAATTGGCAAATATCGAGAATCTTAACGTGGAGAGATGAGTTAAGCACTTAATAATAAGAGCTCAATGCAAGATGGTCTTGAGATTATGGCTTAGAGTGTAGTTACAGTTTTTTAGTGGTGTGAACTGTAATTTAGTATTTTATAAAAATTGCAAAAATCACTGTAAGATTTTCATAATTACAGATACCAGTGAGCGATTTTCTTAATTGCGAAAATT
This sequence comes from Heliamphora exappendiculata, assembly GCA_034768845.1. NCBI lineage: Eukaryota > Viridiplantae > Streptophyta > Magnoliopsida > Ericales > Sarraceniaceae > Heliamphora > Heliamphora exappendiculata. The sequence goes on from JAOTRH010478710.1 coordinate 18,630, forward strand.
GCTGGATATGTATCTGGGTTACAGTAGAAGTCTTTGTCATAATTACTTCATAGGTCCCTGCTATAGTCCTATAAATATGCGGGTAAACTTAACCAAATTTATAACTCGTCTTCTAAACTAAGGTTGACCAGGTTCTACCAGTATGAGTTCTCGGAGGATCGTAACCCACACTACGTTCGAAAATCGCATAAAAGAATACAGTAGAAGGTCTGATTGGAGCTTCAACTCGAAATCAAAAGTTCGTAGTTAGAGAATCGACCTAAAATGTATTCTTCTAAATTAACTGTGGTGGGACGGGTTTTATTTTAATCGTTCGACATCAAAAAAATTTATCTGGACCCCGTTTCGGCGATTGTCCATCTAGTTATTTTTATCGAAAAATCGTTTATAAAAACAATAATCTTGACAATTTTACCTCTAACAGGTTTTATGTATAAATGGAAGATTGTCATAGTTATATACTAAAAACCTTGTTTTGAATTTTGGTATTTTATTTTATTTTTTAATAAAATTAATTTTTCCATTTTATGAAAATTTTTATGAGCAAATATATGCGTTTCATTATTTATTTAATGATTATGCATGAGTGTCTTTTATTTTACAACATATTTAATCGGGTATGTAGAGTTTGGCTTATACATAGAAGATCAAATTATCAATTTTTGTAAAATATAAGTACTTGGTTCACAGTCTTAGATGGAATTGAACACACCATCAGTATGGTTGTAGCACAATACTTTTGTAGATCTGCATTGATTACGGAAAATGGTAATTCTTTCAACAATTGTTCTAACTTATTATATTAGTACACTTTGTGTGCATTGAACAGGACTGCGTTGCGATAGTTAATTTTGTACTAACTATATAAATTAATTTACACTATATGGTTATTATGAGTGCTTGTACTCTTAATATCAAAATAATTATTATATACATATATTTAATGTTCGTTATTTTGATACATTAGAGGGTGCGATCTTTTATGTGTTAACAATTCCGGTGAGTTGGATAAAAGTCTTAATTATATGGTTGACATTAATTATTAACAAAATTCACATCCCATGATCAGAATTGATGATACCCTCTTGAGAAAATTTATAAATTTTGACCGTGCCAAACCCTGTAAGTGAATTTTATTATCCGTTATGTTTAATAAATTAAACGAAAGTTCTTAAAAGAATTTTCGAAGAAGTTGATTAAATAAAAATGTTAGTAATTTAATTTAATCAGCAGGTATCTGTAATCTTAACATGGAAGAGAATAAATAAGTATTTAATAATAAGAGCTCGAAAAATCAATTTTGAGAATAAGGCTGTGAGTACAATTATAATTTTTTAGTAGGATGAATTATAATTTATGTTTTTATGAAATTACTTCTGGGTTGAGATAAATTTCATAATTACATTAGAAGCTCATGTCTTATTTACTTCATAGGTCTCTCTTGCAGCCTATATAAACGTTGTAATAAACCCCGACCACCAATTAATTCATTAATTCAATCTTCAAGATTAGGGCTTCTACTTTTTTTGTGAAAACCTAAGTGTAGCCAGTAAGGATTTAAAGAACACGAAGAACAAAGTCCATACATTAATCATGTTCTTAGCGTTCAGGAATACGGCAGAAGACTAATTGGAGAAAAGATTGCCAGCCAATAATCGTCTTGATCTTTAAATTAAAATTTGATGCCGAAAACAAAAACAAATCAAACAGAATTCGCAGGTATAATTTTTTTTCTGACTTTGGGAGCTATACCAAGTTTATTTTGATTGTTTGATATTAAAAGATTTAATTTGAAGCCTATTTTGGCATTTTCCCATTTGAATTTATTTTTACATACATCATCGGATCTTGGTTTTTGGGTCCATCACAAAAGTTGGGTTACATATATCATCAATACTCGACAATTTAACCAATGGATTTAATTAGTTACGACTTGCTACACTAGACAACAACTAAAAATTATAAACTCCTATACGTTGCCCTCACTACTAGGCCACATTAAGGCACTGATAGGCAACCTATCATACAAATTTTATAATTAACCACACAATCGCACTCCTTTATAGTTCAATCGTAGGATAGGGAAACCCTGCACTCTTTTACGAGAATTAACTCGATAGATAAGGCACTCAATATTGCCCAAATTTTCGGTATTTCACCGAGGAGTTAGGCAAACTCATATTATCGACATCACATTACCCTAGTACATTAACTAAACCATTATATTCACCTAAAACACAATAATGTGTGCATATCCTCAATCTCAAATATTTATATCCACTACATTTCAATAATTACCTTTAAATCCAAAACTTGTTTTGAATTCAATATCCACAATCTTATAACAAATTTGATCTTTGTGATGAATATATGATTAAGTTTTGGATTTGAAGGTAATTAAAATGTCATGAGGTTTGAAGGTACAAAGTTCAGAATGTAAGCCATTATCTCAAATGCGAGTCCCCAAAATGAATCGGGTAAATTTGAATAACTCATCATGGACCTTACCATCTTCATAAGAGTTCTATTATTTCTTTTTGTTATACTATTCTGCTGCGGAGTACTCGGTATAGTCAGCTGGGATATAATCCCTTCTGATGACAGGTAGTCTTTAAATTCTCCAAAGTGGTACTCACCACCACGGTCGGATCGTAGTGATTTGATACTTTTACCCTAACGCTTCTCCACCCCGCCTTGAATTCTTTAAATTTTTCAAAACATTTAGACTTATGGTGCATTAGATAAATATATTCATACCTTGAGTAGTCATCAATGAAACTAACGAAGTACTCAAAGCCACATCTAGCTCGAATTGTCATAGGACCACATACATTAGAATGAACCAGTGCTAACGGTTCTTTAGCTCTATAGCCTTTGGCCAAAAATGGCCTCTTGGTCATCTTACGCTCTAAGCAGGATTCACAGACTGGAAGTGCCTCCACTTTCAGTGAACTCAAAGGTCCATCTTCTACCAGTCTATTTATTTTTTTAGATTAATATGATTCAAGCGTAAGTGCCAAAGAAATATTTGGTTAATTAAAGAAGAAAATTTTCTTTTTTATGATAAATTAGATGTGTCATTCAATTTTGTTAGTTGCAGTGTAAGAAAGATAGGAGATACAACATACAGTTCATCCACCAATGTACCAAAATAACTAAAATATTTATTTTTCTTAACAACTATAGTCATTAAAATGAACAGTATATTTGTTCTTTATTAAACTAGAAACTAAAAGTAAATTTCTTCCAATCGAAAGTATATAAAGACAATTTTTAGAAGTAAAATTTCATCTCTACTAAAACTGAGAATGACATCTCCTACTACAACTGCTATCACCCTTGTATTATTACTCATATGTAGGTATATTTTTCATCGCTGAGCTGCTTAGTTTTCTGAAATCTCTACAAAGAATTACAGACATAATTAGTGGCTCTCGTATCTATATACTAGGTACTGGTAGATAACACCGCTAAATAAGTTTCAACCACCAATGAATAGAAATTACCTGGTGAGAAAGATTGGACACTGCTTTTTCCAATGCTCAATCTGGTTATAGTGATAGCACTAGCCTCTCGGCTTCTTCATACCAGTTTTTGGTCCCTTAACTTCTTTTGGACCTGTGCCTCCCTGTGTCTGAATCTTTTTCTTCTTCTTGCCTTTCGGCTTAGAGAAAGAACTTTTTTCAACCACATACATAGAACCTGGCTTTCTAAGAACACCCTCGGCTTTTTAAAGTTCTTTAAGAAGTTCTGCCAATGAAAAGCCGAGTTTATTCATGGTATAGTTCAGGTAGAATTACTTAAAGCTATCAGACAGTAACTGGAGTATGATATCGACCTGAATTTTTTCATCAATTTCAGCTCTTAGGATCGCCAGTTCACTAAGAAGACTGGTCAACTTCAGAACATGATTCTTAACTAGGGTGCCTTCAGCCATGTTTGCATTAATAAGAGACTTCATGGCCACCTGCCTAGCAGCACGATTTTGATCCCTAAATAATTTTTTGAGGTTCATAATCATGTCATAGGCACTGGACATAGACTGATGCTGATGTTGCAAAACATTTGACATAGAAGCCAAAATATAACAGTGAGCCATCTGATTAGCTTTCTGCCACTTCTGATGGGCCTAAGTATCTTGTTCGATCACCCCTCTCATCAGGTACAGGTGGAAAAATCTCCGTCAATACAAACTTATAGTCCTTATCAGTTAATACAATGTCCAAATTCCTTTTTCAGTCAACATTGTTTTGGTTCTGTAAGTTTATTTTTTTTGAGTATAGACGCGAGAGGATTGAAAACTATTTTATTCTTGAGAATCATATAATTAAAAATAATCGTTAATTATGACGACAAAAATTTTAAATTTATTTTAATTTGATTCCCTCTACTATTTTAAAAGAAATTTGCCAGCAGCCTGATACCCTATGAATAGCATGTCTTGATGGAAGGACATTTACTATTCATCGTTTGTCTAGATAGACCAATTTTTATTAATTTTACTATTTAGGTTACTGACCCTGCAAAGTAAAATTAAATAACTGACATAATTTCGTTCCAGTAGATAATAGCTGTGAGATCTTGACCCGTTTTATTTTTTTAGCGTTTTCAGATGCGCGTTACGTGTTTTTGTTTGAGCATATTTTTATTGCTTTGATGCATGATCAGGCTTAGATATGCATGCAGGGTAGGTTTCTGGGGTCATTGGGCATTGCAGTGCGAATTTTAAAAATTTTTAAAAAAGATATTTTGGAGGCCTATAAATATCTGGAGTTAGATATTTTAAAAAAATATTTTCAAAACTTAACAACTAAGTTTTCTCTATTTTCTCTCTAACTTCTCGGGGGCCCGGGGCTCGATTTTCGACGATCTAATAGGAGATCTTTGCTATTGGCACGGTGGGCTACGCGTTCATCCGGACAAAATTTTATTTCAATGAAGCTCGGTTCACGTGGATTGAGACGTCGAGTTTTGAACTCACCGAGGTAGAATTCTAGACCTGCATGTTTTATAAGGGTGCCACGTGTAATCGGGTGTATTTTTACCGGTCAAATTGCTGTAGATCAAAATTTCTGTAAAAGTGGAATTTTTGAGTTAAAAACCAATTTTATGTTGATTTTGGTGGATGAAATTGTGTTTCGAGAATTTCTTTTGTGGTTTTGGTGTTTGACTAGGACGTGTGTACGTCCGTAGGTGTTAATTATATGTGGGTTGGTAAGTTTATGTGTGTTTAGAAGCATTATAATGAGTGTTTGAGAGTTTGGGGGCTTAGAATTCGTCACAGGGATGTTCTGGAGCGTTTGTGCACGTTGAAGGGCGCTCAAGCGCCGAGCGAGCGCCTAGCGAGTGTCGGGTCCGCGGGGCTATTTTTTAGCCTTTTTTTAATCATATCTCCCTCATTCGGACTAGGAATTGGGTCATTTTTGTCTTCAAATTGAAATTTCGGAAGTCTTCTTTCCAATGACACCTCTCTTACTTTAAGATTTTTTTTGTAGAAAAAGTTATGATCAAAAGAGTGAAGATATGTCAAGATTTTCAAACCGTTTTCACTCGTTTTTGGCCGAATGTTTAGGAAAAGGTTGTTGTTCATCCTTGTTGGCCCTTTTGATCAAATTCCATGTTCCTTGGGGTGTTGTGGTGCCTTCGTGGGCGTCGTGGGCTTGTGTTGGGCGGCGTTGGTGGTTTGGTGGTCGAGTTATGATTTTCGATTGGTGTTCTTTGATATTCAATTGATTAATTTATGAGAATTAGTTGATTCAAATACCTTTGGATTCCTTTTGGGGTCGGTTGGTCGTGTTGTGATTTCGGGGGTCGTGATGTGGCCTCGGGTGTTTGTTAGGTGACGTCCTCATAGGTGATGTGCATGGTTAGATGCGGGTTGTCAGGGTATGGTTATGTGCATAGTGCTTGCGCATTGTTAGTTGTGGGTTCCCGATTGTTCCTGTGAGTGGATGTCGGGTTTTATGGTGGGTGATGTTACGGTTTGAGGTTATATGGCTATGTGTGTTTATAGTTGGCTTTATGCATTTATAACTGCGATTTGTTATGCATAGATTATGTAAGTGATTTACATGATTTTGGTATCATTACGTGTACTGTAGTTGTATGCTTTAGAACTCAGAGGTTTTATAGGCATAGTTATGTGGAATATGCGAAACGGATGCATATGGTATGTGTAGCATGTGACGTGATTTGTGAAACGTAGTGATAGTACGTGATTTTATGCATTTAAATCCTGAGTAGGTTATGCATAGGTGTATGGAATGAGATAGATGGTTATGTTAGCTCTAGCTGACGGTGATTACGTTAGGGTTACGACCCTTCGATTAAAGTCCACGAAAATTACGTTAAGGTTACGACCCTTCGGTTAAAGTTTGTAAAGAGGTGTTTGATAAGGCTACGGTCCCTCGGTGAAAGTCCGTAAAGATGCATTGACGGGGGCTACGGTTCATCGGTGAAAGTCTGAGAAGATGCATGGATTGTATGAACTGCATTATGGGACGGATAAACCAGTTTTTAATTTATTTTAAAAGTCGTGTGAATCACGATCTAAAAACTAATTTTTAATTGTTTTCAAGGCTCCTGTGAGTGAGTCAAAACATAGTTTATATCCTCGCTTTCTCTTGCATGTGAAATTGTTTTCAAGGCTTAAAAGAGGGTCTAAACCTGCACTTCGATTTTCTAGTATGTTTTATTTATATTGCATGCTTGTCTAGTTTGTACTGAGCCTTGGCTCACGGTGTGGGATTTTTTTTTCTTTAGGTACTGATCACGCTGGTTGATCTGGAGGTGTTGAAGAGGTTGAAGAGTTATAGTGTTCCCTTTTTGTTTCTATCTGTATCATGCATGCTTAATACATATTTCTCGATGTTAGAGCCTTGTAATGTATGCCGTTTGGCGTTTATCTACAATGCATGTATGTTTATTTTGAGAGTGTATTCTCGGGCTGGGTGTTTCACGTGGCCTGAAGTTTGGGGCGTGACAGATTGGTATCAGAGCTCTGATTTTGAATACCTAAGAGCCGTGGGAAGGGGTTACATCACCGTGTGAGGTTAATTATGTGTGCTTGACTGCATGTGTTTAGATGCTTTGATAACATGTACGTGATAGCATGCGG
>JAOTRH010478721.1:0-25740 GCA_034768845.1 Heliamphora exappendiculata
TGCCAGTACCCAACTCATTGGTATTGTTGATCTCATGGAGGAAATCTCAACCATTGACGACTCAAAGTACTGTACATCATATGAACACAATTAATCAATCACTTCGGGATTAAGCGTTCGTGCAATACATGATAATATGGGATGTGGATCAATTCATATAGTCAGCATAGAGTCGATCATCCCGTTGATCTCGCTCAATACACTCCAAGTGTACTAACATATCGAGCTCGAATATCAAAATTTCAAAACCTGAATTTGATCCGTTTGACCTAGCCAAAACCATCTACTATAACGATGTACAATAATCGTACCAATAGAATGTCCGAATCCATTGCGATTGTGAGCCTACCTGTATAATCTATCAGAGCATTTGACTCGATCTTCCGTACAGCACGCACCGAGTCAAATACTGAACAGAATATATAGACTATGCATTCATTCATCACAAATATAAATATAAAACCATGAATGTAAAATCATCTCAAATGTTTCTCATTGATATGCCAGGGATCTAGAATAAAAATACATAAAAAGCATGACTTTTCAGAATACATTCCCAACAATCTCCCACTTATACTCAAAGCCATGCAGGAACACACCTGACACCTAACACTTCTACCTTAGTTAAAGGATCTGCTAGATTATCTGCAGATGCAACCACGTAAACCACAACGTCTCCACGTTGTAAAGTCTCTCGGATGAGACATCACTTCCCCTCAATGTGCTTTTTCTAAGAAAACACGTATCATGAGGTGGACCTCCTTGAATCCCTATCAGCCTGGAAATCTGAGTCTATATTCCCAAGGGGTATAAGGCTATCAGCGTGGTACACCAACATATACTCCCTAGTCCTTTTCGGGTACTTGAGTATATTCTTGACTACAGTCCAATGCTCTTTCGCTGGATTAGACTGATATCTGCTTACCATGCCAATGGAATAACAGATATCTGGTCTAGTGCAGAGCGTGGCATACACGAGACTTCCTACTGCTGAAGCATAAGGAATACGTCTCATCCTCCCTATCTCCTGAAGTGTCCTAGGACATTGATCCCTAGATAGAGTAATCCCATGTCTGAAAGGAATAAATTTTTTCTTGGAATTTTTCATGCCAAATCGAGCAATAATCAAGTCAATATAACGGGCTTGGGATAAGCCCAACATCCTATGTGATCGATCTCGAATGAGCTTGATCTCAAGGATTTGGCTAGCTTCTCCCAAGTCCTTCATGTTAAATTGACTCGATAACCACACATTCACCGATGATAGCAACCCCACATCGTTTTTGATTAGGAGAATATCATCAACATAAATGACTAAAAATGCCACCTTATGCCCATCGCGCTTCCAGTACACGCAATACTCGATAGGACACTGATCAAAGCCAAAGCTTTTAATCGCCTGGTCAAATCGAGTGTTCCAAGACCTTGATGCTTGCTTAAGCTCATAAATGGATTTCTTAAGCTTGCAGATCATGTGCTCCTGGCCCTTTGCTATGAAATCGTCTGGCTGCATCATATGGATGCTCTCGTCAAGACTTCCGTTAAGGAATGCCGTCTTAACGTCCATTTGCCAAATCTCGTAATCGAGATTAGCAGTAATAGATAATAGAATTCGAATGGACATAAGCATAGCCACCGGCGAATAGGTTTCCTCTTAATTGAACCATTCTTTCTGAGTAAACCCCTTCACTACAAGCCTAGCATTGAAAGTTTTCACATTCCCTGTCCACTCCTCTCTTTATCTTGTAAATCCATTTGCACCTGATGGGTTTTTATCCCATCTAATGGTTCTACAAGATCCCATACCTGATTAGAGTACATAGACTCTATCTCAGATTTCATAGCCTTTTGCCAAAATTTTGCATCTTTGTCTTGCAGTGCTTCTTTATAGTTTTTGGGTTCGGTATCATATTCTTCTGGGATCTTGTCGTAAGATTCTCCCAGGAACATGAACCTCTCGGGTTGACGAATAACTCTCTCACTACGACGAAGCTCCTGCTGTGTACTTATGATAGGTGGTATCTCATTCCGTTCATTAGGTATATTTTTCGGTTGTACCAAATAAACATTCCTGACCTCTTCTAGAACAACTTGTGACCAGGGTTTGTGATTTATTACATAATCCTCTTCCAAGAATCTTGTATTTGTGCTAACAAATACCCTCTGACTCTTAGGATTATAAAACCACCTTTAGTTCCTCTAGGGTATCCTACAAAGAAATAGACTTCTGTCATTGGTTCCACCATATTTGCATTTCCCACCAACACGTGTGCTGGGTAATCCTTATATTTGGAGATGTTCAAGACTTGACTTACACCAAGTCCACAACTCCTTAGAGGTACCGAAAACCGCCTTAGTAGGTACCAAATTCAGAATAAAAATCGTTGTCTCTAATACAAACCCCCAAAACGAATGTGGTAAAACCGAATATCTCGTCATATCCCTTACCATCTCCTTAAAGGACATATTCCTCCTTTTCGTCACAACATTCTGTTACTAGGATGTAATCTCATGTTCTGACAAGTAGTCCCTGAACTCCCAAAGAGGTATTTACCACCACGATCAAATCATAAGGTCTTTCCAACCTCTTTCCTGGATGTTTATAGGACCACATGTATCAGAATGAACCAGTTCTAACACTTTTTTGGCTCTAAGTCCCTTGGTTATAAACGGCCTCTTGGTCATCTTACCTCCTAAATAGGATTCGAAGACTGAAAGTGTCTCCACTTTCAATGAACCCAAAGGTCCATCTTTTACCAGTATTTGTTTCCTCCTTAGATTAAGATAACCTAGACAAAGATGCCAAAGTAATGTTTGGTTCAGCGAGGAACCTTCCATATTAAATGGTAAAACATGTTAGTTATTTATCTCATCGTTTTGAACAGTAGAAATAAATGGGTGTAAAAGACCATTATCCAAGTGTGCCATGACAGATGAAGTGTCTGCGAACCATAATATTGCAAAATTTCTTATTGAAGTAAACACAATATCCGTCAATACCCAATCAGGAAATCGGAACTAAGTTCCACCTGATTTGAGGTACATACAAATGTTCTTTAAAATTAAACACCTATTTCTACTAAAAGGAAAGAACTACGTCTCCCACTGCAGTAGCAATCCCTGGGAGTTATACCCCATTTGAAGGTAAACCTTGCCATCTTTAAATTGTTTGGTCACCTAGAACCCCTGCAACGAATTGCTGATATAATTTGTGGCTCCTGTATCTACACACCAGGTTTTCGTAGAAACAACCACTAATCATGATCCAACAATTAAAGAAAATGCTTTACCTATAGCCACGCTATTGTAGTGATCAGGACAATCTCTTTTTTATTATCCCTGCTTTAAACAGTAATAGCAACTACCCGTATGCACCTTAACCTTTGCCTTGACAGTTAATGACTTATCCTTGTCAGTCTTTTGTGCATTATCCTGTCGCATCCCTTTCTTCTTCTTTTTATCACCTCTTTGCCTAGAAGAAGAAGCATTTTTCGTAACAAACACGTGTTGACTTCCGGATAACAGCATTTACTGCCTGTAATTCTTTCAATAATTTTGCAAAAGTAAAATCCAATTTGTTTATTTTATAATAGAGGAAAAATTGCTGAAATAAATTGAGCAGTTGTTGGAGCACAATATCAATTTGGGATTTCGCATCAATCTCGGCTCCAGGGACCTCTATCTCGTTAAGAAAACCGATCATCTTCAAGACATAGTCCCTAACCAGTGTACCGTTTGCCAAGTTCGCACTCATAAGATCCATCATGGCAACCTGCCTTGCTGCCCGACCTTGCTCGCCAAACATTTCTGTAAAGCTAAAGATCATATCAGTTGCAGATTCTATAGACTGATATTGGCTTTGTAAAACATCTGACATGAAAGTCGAGATGTAGTAACGTGCCATCCCATCAATCTTTACCCAATTCTGATAGTGACAGATCTCTTGTTAGAAGATCCACTATTGGGAGCGAGTAGACCAGGATCAACTAACACAATCCTATAGTCGTCAGAAGTTGAGACAATATCGAGATTCCTTTTCCATGTGATAAAATTTGGTCCAATTAATGTATATTCCTTGAAAATTACCGCAAGTGGATTGAATGATCCCATTATTAATCTAGAGAAACAAAAGAGAAAAACTTTTTAAATCTTTTATCAAATTAGAGTCCCTCAACCTTTTATTTTAAAAAGAAATATTGTCAGCCCGAATCCTTCGTGATTAAGCTGGCCATGTAGTGTGGGCGTCTACTAATCAACACCCGTCCGGACAGACATGCCAGTCTATTAATTCACTGCCGGAACCAAATATCATAATAAAAAATCACCGGCCCAGAGTCACATCAATTGATAGGCCACGTAGTGTGGACGTCTAACAATTAACGAAGAAAGAACTACTAAGTTTTCCATTCCTTGATATAGGACATTCCATGTAAATTAAATAGTTAATTAATTTTGGTCCTCACAAATAAAAATAGTGACTCCTTAGGGAGGATATTTTTATGTACGGATTAAGTGTAAAACCATTACCCTTAATTTGAAAATATCGTGTCAAAGTCTTGGACCCGGTGTGAACGAACCCTACTTCGCACTATTTTCAAATCTACTTCTTTTGAAGATTCGTACCGGAGATCCCGTGATTATAGCCCTTCTTTAGGGAGATCGAAAGTTAAAGGCGGCGCACGAGCTATAACCACATCTCCTATGTACGTATAATGGAGACCGTAAGATTTATCTGTAACTAAATTCTTCTCCCACTTAATATTTTAAAAATTGAGGATTTTTTTTCTTTTTGTTTATTTTAAACCATTAAACATATTTTAATTTCTGATTAAAATAAATTCGATTTTAATCAATTAAAATATTTCTTGTTTAACCATAATAAAATAAACAAAAAAAATTTTATTTAATTTTGCAAAAGAAATTAATTACCCGGGTTTTAATTAAAAAATCTTAATTAATTTTAACACAAAAATTAAATAAATAATTATCTATTTATTTTTTCATTTTAAAAAATTGCTAGAATTAATTATTTAATAAAAATTATTTTTTCTAATATACTTCTGATAATTAAAATCATGCATAAAAAGAAAAATAAATAAAATAAAATTTATCCACGCAATTAAATAAAACAAATAAATAAATCATTAACTAACGACAAAATAAATATTAATTAAGTCATTATGATCCAGTTCATCCGTCTAATCTTTTAATCCGACGGTCTCAAATTAAAGATTAAACGCCTAGGGTTTTGGAACCTTAAATGAGCCGTCAAAGACCCGAAATTTTTCCTCAGCCTCTGGACCACCGTCATAGATCCGGACCACCGCTGGAATGCCAGAAAAATGCTGAGAAAGAAGCCCAAACAGCCCCTTAAGTTGCCAAAAATTTTGTTGTGCAGGCAACACTGCGCCGCCTTTTTCTAGTTGCTGTTTGACCGCTTTTTCACCACTTTTGAACCCCCAAAAAATTATGGTAGGTAGAGCACATCGAGATCTTGATCTCCGAAAAAATTTACGTCAAAATACGATGTCGAAGTGGCCCAAAAAATCCTTAAAGAGTCAAAATTTTTGAAGTGGCAAAAATTCATCACCTTCGTTTGGCCTCCGTTTTGACAGCCTTTCCGTCGCCTTCGAACTGCCACCGAACCACCATCGGATAGCCAACGAACAACCTTAATTTCAGCAAAAAAATGGCATCAAAAAAGGTTGTCAAAATCCCCAAAAATGAGCCCCGAAAATGGCGCCACTGTTCTGCCGAAGTGGCCATGCTGCCACCGCCTTTTCCTTCTTTTTATCGTTTTCGTTTCTCATTTTGTGTGATCCAATTACAATATTGATCCAGAAAACAAAATGAATGAAATAATAGATTACATCGTCAAAAATCTATACCCCACGTAGGAGGCGTACAACTGATCTAATCTCGAATCAAAACCGTCGAGATAAACGATTAGAAAAAACGATATAAACCATACATACATCCATACATACATTTAACTGGATCATAACGACATATGCTGCAAAACAAAGGTTAGCACAATAGTTTTTCATGAAAAACGCAACCACGGCTCTGATACCATTGTTGGAACGAAAATAAAAAATTGAACCGACGCCGCAACCGTATAAAACGACGTGTGTGTTTATCATGAAAAATCGAGAACAATATTAATCTTAATAGCATAATACCTTTATGAAACTTGTCAAAAAATTTTAAGAAGTCCCGAATACGTTGAAGACAACCTTGCAATCTTCTCACGTATGTCCCGGACGCACTACAACGATCACGATGCGTGGGAACCGATTCTGATCGAAAACTTTTTCTCCTATTGGTTTCTTTTCACACTTCTCTCCAAAAGGCAAAAATAATTTTCCAAAAAGAGAGAGGGGGCGATAGCTATGGGAGGAGATTAGGGTTAGGGTTATCTTTATGGAGCCTCCCTTTTAATATATGGCCATATATCAAAAAAATATTAATTGTATATATATTCTCCTTCCAAAAAAAAGATAAAAAGATATACACTTCACATAAAAATAAAACCCACCATCTCCTATTAGGGCCGGCCACCTAGGGAGTAATCCCTAGGTGTGCCAAAAACAAAAAAACAACCCTTATTATTTAATTTAATCCCTGAATGTCTCTGGCGGCAAAACTGGCATTCTAATTAAATTAAATAATAACCGAAACCAATAAGAAAAGTATCCGTGCATGTAGTGGGTTACGTGAGGGATCACGAGGAAGTATAAGACTTGGGGCTAACCGTACGAGAAAATCGGATATCCCTAACTCTGTCCCCGAGCAAGATCCATTCTCGCACGAACCAGAACTTATTCCACTAAATGTTCTGACTGAACTCCTGGGCCTAACTCAAATTATGTCTTGAGTTTTCAATTACCAAATGCACTGAATCCTCCCCACGTTTAAGATATGGATTCCCGATAAATAAATTAGGTTACTGACAACCAAATTTAATTATCCTCTTTTCCTCGCAACTTCACCGCTTAACCTTTGATATGTCGGATTCGGAGACCCATTGTACAGGTTCAGCATAATCAAACCTATAAGCAAAGCACACAAGGGGGAACTCCTCAACCTAAATCAGACGTTGTTTTCGTCAGCTGATTATCAATCATCGGACAAACAATACCAGTACCCAACTCATTGGTATTGTTGATCTCATGAAGGAAATCTCAACCACTGACGACTCAAAGTACTGTACGTCATCTGAACACAATTAATCAATCACTTCGGGATTAAGAGTTCGTGTAATACACGATAATACAGGATGTGGATCAATTCAAATAGTCAGTATAGAATCGATCATCCCGTTGATCCCGCTCAATACACTCCAAGTATACTAACACATCGAACTCGAACATCGAATTCTCAAAACCTAAATTCGATCCGTTCAACCTAGCCAAGACCAGCTACTAAAACGATGTACTACAATCGTACCAATGGAATGTCTGGGTCCATTGCGATTATGAGTCTACCTATATAATTTGTCAGAACTTTTGACCCGATCTTTCGTGCAGCACGCACCGAGTAAAATACTGGACAGAATATACGGACTATGCATTCATTCATCCCAAATATAAATATGAAACCACAAATGCAAAATCATCTCAAATGTTTCTCATTAACATGCCAGGAATCTAGAATAAAAATACATAAAAAGCATGACTTTTCAGAATACATTTCCAACATAGGGTGCCTAACTACTAGGGCTTGAGAGACTTAAGACACCTTCTGGACTTAGGATTACCTAGATAACGCTTCACGTATGACTAGGATTTAAAAAAAGATTTGCCTGGCATACTATGGCTTAGAAAACCTAAGGGTGGTCTCACGAACCTAGGACCTAGATAATGCTTCGCATATGACTAGAATTTTGAAACAGGGATTACCTGGCGCACCAAGGCATAGGGTGCCTAGCTCACTAGGGTTTGATAGACCTATGACACCTTTTGGACTTAGGAATACCAATATAATACTTTGCATATAACTAAGGTTTAAAAAAGGATTTTCCTAGCGCACCAGGACTTAGGGTTCCTTGCTCACTAGAGCTTGATAGACCTAAAACTCCTTGTGGACTTAGGAATACCTAGACAACGCTTTGCATATGACTATGATTTAAAAAAGGTTTACCTGGCACACCATGGCTTAGGGTGCCTAGCTCACTAGGGCTTGAGAGACCTAAGACCCCTTCTGGACTTAAGAATACCTAGATAATGCTTCGCATATGACTAGAATTTGAAAAAAGTTTGTTTGCGTACCATAGCTTAAGGTGCCTAGCTCACTAGGGCTTGAGAAACCTAAGATGCCTTCTAGATTTAGGAATACCTAGATAATGCAACGCATATGACTAAGATTTGAAAAAGATTTGTCTAACGCACTAAGGCTTAAAAAACCTAGGGATCATCTAACGAACCTATGATCTAGACAACGCTTCGCATATGATTAGGGTTTTGTTATCTCTTTCTTCATTCTTTCTGCATTCTATTTGACCTGACAGCTTTTTATTGCATCTTCTAACCATTTCCTTTTGCTTTCATAGGCTGGCCTACATATCCGAGGCTTTGGCGGTTTTGGCCATGGGCTAGAGTGGTACGGAGCTCTCCTTGCTCAGACTCGAGCCTTTGTTGATAGAGCTGGTTTTAGCAGATTTATACCATTGCTGGGTGAGACCCACAATGATCACATACAGCTAACAACTCTTATCAAGAGATAGTGGGACACTATTAACACCATTCACTTCTCGACTTTCGAGGCTACCTTGACTCTACTAGACTTCATGATGATTACCGGCATCCGCATTGGTATTGTTGGAGGCAAACTGCCAAGATTATTATTTTTGTAAATAATTTTTTTTATAAAAATAACTGGACGGACAATTGCCAAAATGGGTTTCAGATAAATTTTTTTGATGTCGAACAATCAAAATAAAAATTCGTGCCACCACAGTTAATTTAGATGAATACCTTTTAGGTTGATTCTCCAACTACAAACTTTTGATTTTGAGTTGAAGCTTTGATCAAACCTTTTACTGTATTCCCATATGCGATTCTCGAATATAGTGTGGGCTACAATCCTTCGAGAACTTGTACTGATAGAAACTGATCAACCTTAGTCTTGAAAGACGAGTTATGAATTTAGTTCAGCCTACCCGCATATTTATAGAGCTACAGTAAGGACCTATAAAGTAATTATGACATAGATTTCTAGTGTAACCCAGATACGTATCCAGCAGTTTTCGCAATTATGTAAACCTCTCAGCGGTCTCTATAATTATGAAAACCTTGCAGCGACTTTTGTAATTTTTATAAATTACTAAAGAACTATAATTGCACTCTAAGCGATAATATCAAGACCATCTTGCATTGAGCTCCTATTATTAAATGGTTAACTCATCTATTCTCATTAAGATTCTCGATACCCGCCAATTAAATTTAATTACTGATAATTTAATTTAATCGACATCTTTAAAATTTCTTAAGCCTTTCCACTTAACTTATTTGACCCTAAATATTCAATTCCACCGGCAGAATTTGGTCCAATCAAAACTTATAAACTTCCTTAAGAGAGTATCGTCAATCCCGAACAGTCGAGACATGGATTCTGTCAATAATTAATATTGATCATATAATTAATACTGCTATTCAATTCACCGAAAATATAGACCCATATAAGATTGCACCATCTAATGAATTAAAACAACGAGTATTAAATATACATAAATAATTAATTATTTCAGGATTAAGAGTATAAGCATTCACATAATAACATTGGGGTGTAAATTAATTTATATAGTCAGTACAAAATTAATTACCCCAATGTGTCACGTTCAATACACAAAAAGTGTATTAGCACAGAGAGTCAGAATAATAGACGATCCTATTATCTGTTTCCCGTAACTAAGATAGGCCTACTAAAACTCTGTGTTATAGTCGTACCGATGGTATGCCCATTTCTATCCAAACTGTGATCAAATACTTTTATTTTGCAAGAACCTATAATTTGGTCTTCTGTGGGCAATGCTTACTCTACACACCAGATTAAATACTGTACAAAATAATGGATATCCATGCATAATATTAAAGAAATGATATTGCATAGATTACTCATTAAGATTCTCATAAAATGAAAATTAATTTGATTAAAAAATAAAATTAAACACAAAAAAAATATGAATTTCTGTATACAACCCTAACAATCTCCCACTTATACTCAAACCATGCTGCCATACATCTGACTCTAATGCCCTCTACATGATTATCAAAAGTCTTAGCCGGTAAGCTCTTTGTAAAAGGATCTGCAAGGTTATCTCCTGATGCAATCTTGGTCCTAGCAACATCACCCATCTGTACAATTTCTTGTATCTGGTGATACTTATGCTCAATGTGCTTTTCTTTCTTATGGACTCTTGGTTCTTTCGAGTTTGCAACCGCTCCGCTATTATCACAATAAAGTGTAATAGCCGACTGAACTGAAGGGACCACATCTAGATCCAACAGGAAGTTCCTGAGCTAAAAGGCCTCCTTAGCTGCTTCAAAAGCTGCCATGTACTCGACCTCCATGGTGGAATCAGTAATGCAAGACTACTTGATACTCCTCCAACTAATAGCTCCACCTCCTAAGGTAAACACATATCCTGAGGTAGACTTGCGAGAATTTTTGTCTGAATAAAAATCTGAGTCTATGTACCATAAAGGTACTAGACTATCTTCCTAGTAAAACCAACATATAATCCTTAATCATTTTCAGGTACTTAATTATATTCTTTATCGCTGTTCAATGCTCCTACCCTAGGTTAGACTGATATCTGCTAACCATATCAACGACAAAGAAAATGTCAGGTCTAGTGTAAAGTATAACATACATTAGGCTTCCTACTGCCGAAGCATAAAGAACGGCGTTCATCATCTCTATCTCATCAGATGTCTTAGGGCACTTTTCCTTAGATAGAGTGATTTTATACCCGAAAGGGAGAAACCCTTTCTTAGAATCCTGCATGCTAAAATGAGTAAGGTTATCATCGATATACTTTGCTTGTGAAAAGCCTAACATCTTTTGTTTTCGATGTTGTAGAAGCTTGACCTCTAGAATGTGATTAGCTTTTTCCAAATCCTTCGTATCAAACAGTCTAGATAACCACACTTTTTCTATAAATAATATCCCCACATCATTTCTAATGAGGAAGATATCATCTACATAAAGTACTAGAAATATCACCACACTTCTGTCACGCTTCTTGTACACACATGACTCATCTAGACTCTGATCAAAATCAAAATACTTTATAAATTGATCAAATCGACTATTTCAAGACCTTGATACTTGCTTAAGTCCATAAATGGATCTCTTAAACTTGCACAGCATGTGCTCCTGACCCTTTGCTATTAAATCATTTGCTTGTACTATATAGATACACTCGTCAAGACTTCCATTAAGGAAAGCTATCTTGACATCCATTTACCAAATTTCATAATTGAAATGAGCAGCAATGGATAAGAGAATTCGGATAGACTTAAGCATGACTATCGGCAAAAAGATTTTCTCATAATCGATCCCTTCTTTCTCAATGAACCCATTTGTGGAAAGCCTAACTTTGAAGGTTTCAACATTTCTGTCTACTGCTCACTTCCTCTTAAAGATCCACTTGCATTCAATGGGTTTTATTCCTTCGGGTGGTTCTACAAGTTTCCAGACCTAATTAGAATACATAGATTTCATCTCTGAATTTATAACCTTTTACCAAAGATCTGTATATTTGTCCTGAAGTGCTTCATTGTAGTTATAGGGTTCGATATCTAGTTTTGCAGGGATCATGTCAAAAAACTATCCTAAGAACATATACTGATCAGGTTAATGAACAATCCTCTCACTACGATAAGGCACTACCTATATCTGTGTACTAGCAGTAACACGTTTTACAGAATCTAAACCCTGTGCATCAGCACCCTGTTCATAATTTGCACATGTCCCGATAATCCTTCCACTACGACGAGGCAGTGGGATATTAGTGACTTATAGTTCCTCATCCGTTCTACTGGTATTTTCTCTCATTTCGTTTAGAACAATTTTACTATTGGGCCTGTGGTCTATAATATAATCATCTTCCAAGAATTGGGCATTGGTGCTAACAATTATCTTCTAATTCTTAGAATTATAAAATAGACCACCCTTCGTTCCCTTGAAATACCCGACAAGAAAATAGACTTCTGTTCTCGGTTCTAACTAACCCGTGTTCCTTTTCAGCACAGGTGCTGGACACCCCCAATTCTGAATATGTTTCAGACTAAGTTTACGCCCAATCCATAATTTTATGGGAGTAGAAGGTACTGGCTTAGAAGGTACCGAGCTCAAAATGTAAGCCGCTATCTCTAATGCGAGTCCCCAAAATGAATTGAGTAATCCTTAATAACTCATCATGGACCTTACCATTTTCATAAGAGTCCCATTCCTTCTTTCTACTATACCATTCTACTACAGCGTGCCCGGTGGAGTCAACTGAGATATAATCCTTCCTGATGAAAAGTAGTCCCAAAACTCTCCAAAGAGGTATTCCCCACCACGGTCAGATCATAGTGATATGATACTTTTACCCATATAATTCTTGCCTCCGTCTTGAATTATTTGAATTTCTCAAACCATTCAGACTTACGGTGCATCAGGTAAATGTATCCATACCTTGAGTAGTCATCAATGCAACTAACGAAGTACTCAAAGACACCTCTAGCCCGAATTGTCATAGGATACATCATAATGAATCAATTCTAACGATTCTTTAACTCTATAACCTTTGGCCAAAAAAGAACTATTGGATATCTTATCCTCTAAGAAGGATTCACATATTAGAAGTACCTCAACTTTTAATAAACTCAAAGGTCCATCTTCTACCAGTCTATTTATCTTTTTTAGATTAATATAATCCAAACGTAAGTGCCAAAGAAATGTTTGGTTCATTAAAGAAGGAAACTTTTTCTTATATGGTAAATTAGATGTGTTATTCAATTCAGTTAGTTACAGTGTAGGAGAAATAGGAGATACGACATATAGATCATACATCAATGTATCAGAAAAAATAAAATATTTATTTTTTTAACAACCACAGAGTCATTAAAATAAATAGAACATTTGCCATTTATTAAAATAGAAATCAAGATGAAATTTCTTTTAATCGAAAGTATATAAAGACAATCTTTTAGAAATAAAATCCTATCTCTACTAAAATTAAGAGTGACATCTCTTACTATAACTGCTGCTACCATTGTATTATTATCCATATGCAGGTATATTTTTCCATCACTGAGCTACCTGGTTTCGTGGAACCCCTGCAAAAAATTACAGAGAAAATTAGTTGCTCTCGTATCTACACACCAGGTACAGGTAGATAATATCGCTAAACTGTTTCAATCATCAGTGACCATAAATTACCTTGTTTGTTTTGCTTACTGAGAAAAATTGGACATTGCTTTTTTCAATGCCCAAACTGGTTACAGTGATAGCACTTGCCTCTTGGCCTCTTCACACAAGTTTTTAGTCCCTTAATTGCTTTTGGACCTGTGCCTCTTTGTGTCTGAACCTTTTTCTTCTTCTTTTCTTTCGGCTTAGAGGAATAACCTTTTTTAGCCACATACACAGAACCTGACTTCTTAAGAACACCTCGGCTGATTAAAGTTCTTTAAGAAGTTCTGCCAATGAAAAGTTGAGCTTATTCATGGTATAGTCCATGAAGAACTGCTTAAAGCTATCAGGGGTTCCTTCATCCATGCTTGCATTCATAAGAGACTTTATGGCCACCTATCTAGCAGCACGATTTTGATTCCCAAATATTTCTTTGAGGTTCATAATCATGTCATAGGCACTAGACATAGACTCATGCTGATATTATAAAACATTTGACATGAAAGTCAAAATGTAACAACGAGCCATCTAATCAGCTTTCTGCTATTTTTTATGGGCCTGGGTTTCCTGTTCGGTGGCCTCTCATCATGTACTTGTGGACAAATTTCAGTTAATACAAACTTATAGTCCTCAGCAGTTAAGATAATGTTCAAATTCCTTTTCCAATCAACATAGTTTGGTCCCGTTAGTTTATTTTCTTTTAGTATTGATGCGAGAGGATTGAAAGTCATTTTAATCTTGAGAATCACATAATTAAAATAACCGTTATTTATGACGAGTAAAAATTTAAATTTATTTTAATTTAGTTCCCTCTACTATTTTAAAAGAAATTCGTCAGCAGCCTGATATCCTGTGAATAGCATGCCTCGATGAGAGGATGTTTACTATCCATCGTTTGTTCAGACAAGCTAATTCCTATTAATTTTACTATCTAGGCAACTGACCCTATCAAGTAAAATTAAATAGCTGACATAACTTCGATCTAGTAAATAATAGTAGTGACTCCAATGGAGAGTATACTAATTATTTATATCTAAGTGTTAACCACCACTTAATCCCAAATCAATCGCTTCGCAATAAACTCTTCAGATAGAGAAGTGTTCCGTACTAACAATTATCTAGAATTATTCCTAAAGGAGATTTGTACTGGTGATACCACAATTAATCTATTCCATGAGTATGAAGGCCTTACCGCTAACACACAGGATTTAATTACATCTCCTATAAATTGGTGATAGAGAACACGAGATTTATCTATGAATAAATTTCTTCTCCTACTTAGATTTTTAAAATATTTTTGAGATTTATAAAAATTTATTTAATTAAAATAAACTTATTAATTTTGAAAACTACACGATTTTAAAGAATTCAAAATATTTTTTCATGTACACGATTCCAAGTATTCTAATTTGTCAAACCATCTTTTCGTGTTTTAACGCAAATAAAATTCAATAAATGCACAGTTTTTTCTTTAAATTTCAGTTAAGGTAGTCATTAAAGGCATTCAATTATTTTATTTTATATTACACATTTTTAAAAAAATAATAATTTATTTAGATTAAACATTTTTTATTTAATTAATTCAAAATTCAGAATTAATTTTTATGTTTTTTCAATATACTTATTTAATAAAAAATTATCTTAAACGTGATATTTTGTAAAAAAAAATTCTAAAGTTTTTCTATTTAATTAAAAAAATAATTTAAAAAACTTAATTTTATTTTTTCTTACAAAATATTTAATTAAAATTAAATTTTTTGAATTAATTAAATTAACATGAATATATGAAATAGATATACATCATCCATGCAGTTTAAAGAATATAAGTGCAAGATATGTACATATGTCAATTTTATGATCGAATAGAAACTCTGATGAGTTTCAGTTTCTTGTTCAAAGATAAGCTGTAATGATTCAATCATATTCTGAATCAGCTTTTTGCATCTCAATTACATAAAGACTCTAATTTGTAGCGATATACAAATACAATACTACCGAGTCTCGAACATATCAGAAAACATGATCAAAGCAGCCTTGGACCAGCCACCACCAGCGCCGCCGAATGCTGCCAATTTCAAGCGGCTTTTACTGCCACTCCTAAGCTCCATTTTGGACGTCATTTTTTCTAAAAAAAAGCTCTCAAAATATATTATTTTTTTGTCAAAAAATAGAACAAAAATAGCTCAAAAAATAGCCAACGAAACAGCCCGAAGAGGCTGCCGTCGCCCCTTTGCGTCGCTGTATGCTTTCTGCCGCCCGTATAGGCTTTTTCCGTGGTGGTTTTGGTTTTCATTTTTTTAGAAAATTAGCACTGATATCCAGCAACATGTTTCGTAGAAGAACGCCTCGAAAACAATCTCGTAAAAGCTCCGAAAATAGCCGCGAAAGGCTGTTGTCGTCGCCGCCCATGGCCGCTGCATGTGCTGCTTTTTTCGCCACTATTTGTGGCTGTTTTTGACACAATTTGGAAATGTTTTTTAAAGCCTATTCTATTGCTATTTTATACCTAAAAAATTTCTCAAAAATTGCTCAAGAAATATAACGAAAAACCATTAACAAACAGCCCTAAGGCTGTCGCTAATGTCGCTACTGGTGGCTATTTTTTCTAGACTATTTTTTCTATTTTTTAAACCCTTTTTATTGCTGTTTTTAATGTATAAAATTTGAAAAAGAGTTACCAAAAAAAATGTTTCAAAATTGTGCAAAAATCACCGCAATCCGTGGCCCAAAATACCCAAAACCATTGCTGGTGCCGCCAGTTATGCCGCCGCCTGTTTTTTGTGTTTTTAGATATTCAAAAATCTATGTCCCATAGACTCACATTCAATCTAAAAAATTTTAACTATCACGATCAACCCTCGTGATTAAAAAAAATCCAATTATCATCTAAACCAATCAATCAAACATGAAAATAATGATGATCATAAAATCAGGATTTGAATGCCTGCAAAACAAAGTTAGCACATTTTTAAATCTACTCGGCCCCTCAAAAAATTGTAAATAAAAAATAAAGCAGCTTTGATACCAATTGTTGGATACAAATTGCAAAGAGCATTTTTTTTATAAACGATTTTTCGATAAAAATAACTACGCGGGCAATCGCCGAAACGGGCTCTAGATAAACTTTTTAATGTCGAACGATCAAAATAAAACCCATGCCACCACAGCTAATTTAGATGAATACATTTTAGGTCGATTCTCCAACTACGAACTTTTGATTTCAAGTTGAAGCTCCGGTCAGACCTTCTACTGTATTTTCTTATGTGATTCCCGAACGTAGTGTGAGCTACGATACTTCAAGAACTTATACCGATAGAAATTGGTCAACCTTAGTCTTGAAAGATGAGTTATAAATTTGGTTCAGCCTACCCGCATAGTTATAGGACTACAGTAAAGACTTATAGAGTAATTATGACATAAACTTCTAGTTTAGCTCAGATACGTATCCAGCAGTTTTCGTAATGATGCAAACTTCTTAGCGGTATCTATAATTATGAAAATCTTGTAGCGGTTTCTACAATTTTTATAAATATCTAAATTATAGTTCGCACCACTAAAGAAATTTAATTGCACTCTGAGCCATAATGTCAAGACCATCTTGCATTGAGCTCCTATTATTAAATTCTTAACTCATCTCTCCACGTTAAGATTTTCGATACCAGCAAATTAAATTTAATTACTGATAATTTAATTTAATCAGCATCTTTAAAATTTCTTAAGCCTTTTCGCTTAACTTATTTGATCGCCAGATAATCAAATCTACCTGCAGAGTTTGGTCTGGTAAAAACTTATAAGCTTTCTTAAGGGGGTATTGTCAATCCCGGACAACCAAGATGTAGATTCTGTCAATAATTAATATTCACCATATAATTAATACCGCTATTCAACTCATTGGGAATATAGACCCATATAAGATCGCACCCTCTAATGAATCAAAACAACGAGTATTAAATATATGCAAATAATTAATTATTTCAGGATTAAGAGTATAAGCACTCTCATAATAACATTAGAGTGTAAATTAATTTATATTATAAGTATAAAATTAATTACCCCAATGTGTCCCGTTCATTAGACACAAAGTGTACTAGTACAGATATTTAGAACAATATACAACGCTATTATCTGTTCTTCGTAATCAAGACAGGCCTACTAAAACTCTATGCTACAGTCGTACCGATGATATATCCATTTTTATCTGAACTGTGAACAAATACTTATATTATGCAAGAACCTATAATTTGGTCTTTTGTGTGCAAATCGTACTCTACACCAGATTAAATACTGTATAGAATAAAGGACATTCATGCATAATACTAAAGAAATAATATTGTATACATTACGTATTAAGATTCCCATACAATAAAAAATTAATTTTATTAAAAAATAAAATTAAATACTAAAACTCAAAAAATATAGTTTTCAGTATACAACTCTAACAGGTGGAAACCCTATTCCATTTGACCTGAACATTTTCTAGTCCACTGAGGCAATGACATACTTTCTTGGCACCACCGGGGATGAGTCAGGTACACCTAGTTTTACTCTCACTTCTGCCATTTCCACTGCACTGATCCCTGCTACTATGAGTGGGTTACTCGAGCTTTCTTACTGTACATGTTTGGTGTCTCCTTGTTAGCGAATAAGGAGAACACCATCCATCATCATTATTTGGGAGTCCTCTTTCACCTAAATCAGGCCGCGTCATATGACTGGGGAGGTGCTGCTCTTGCTACCCTCTACGACTCTACGAGGGCCGTGATGAGGATCCTGCAAGAGCTGAGTGTAGGGGATACTGGAGGATCTGGGAGGTATATTCTTATCACTATATTTCTGTACTTCCATTCATTTACATATCTGTCATATGTTCTTCTGCTGACTTCTTCTTTTGCAGTTGTGGAGCTACGAGTTCCTTAGGATACATGTCCCGAAGAACTCATATGCCGATCCTCTGGTGATCCCTCGCGATGCTCAGTGGGCCGAGTGGATGAAGGGGAGAAAGAATGGAGGGCAGATTTTAAACCGATTTTATGAGTCTTTGGACCGATTGAACCCAGACTAGGCATAATTTTTATTTCCCATTCTCTGCTCTATTCACTGCTCTATACTTGTTCACTGTACTATACTGTTCACGCTCCCCTCTACCTGTTACTAATTTGTTCGTTACTCTATTACTTCTACTAGTCTGTTCACTACTCTATTACTGTTACTAATCTATTCTCTACTCTGTTCACTGATCTATACTGTTCATTGTACCGTTTACTACTTGTTGTTCCTTGCTCTTACTTTATCTTGCCTCTATTTTCTAACCAAACATCTTCTTCCTTTACAGGTTCGCTAAGATGTTTGGCGAGGGAGAGAGGAGAAGGCTGGCATAGATCTGATGTGCAGTCGTGGCACTTTTTGGTTACAAGTTTTACTAGAGAGCCCGTTCTGTCGAGAGTGGTATCTGGGAGAGTGAGTCGTTCGGCAGTCCCGAGGCCTAGATCACTTTCGAATCCCCATACCTCCTCTAGCTTTCATGTGTCAAACAGATTATATGGGCGACCCTTATATTATGCTAGAGGTAGCTAGAGCTCCAGTGTTTGCTTTTCTGGAGCCGACTGAAGATTATACAACATGGGCAAGGGAACATCTAATGGGACCGATAAGTCCTCGTCCAATTATCGCAGGGGTTCCACCAGCTAGACAGGGTAGAGCCAGAAGGAGAGGGAGAGATGTAGAGGCAACAGCCACCCTAGGAGCAAGAGCAGGGGCAGGTGACGTAGGATCTAGAGACGTTGGAGCTAGAGCTGTTGGTATTGAAGCAACTGGAGCAGGAGGAGTGATGGGTCTAGAGATTCCATGGGACGTCCCTACCTATATAGCGGGTCACCCGTTCGCCCTTCCTATTTTTGTTTTGCCTTCCGATATCACTCAGGTTTGTCCGTACCCCTCGTTTCTCTTTCTTTTTACTACCTTCTTTGTTTAGTTTAGTCAAACTGTATCTTATTTTCACAGGTTAATCAAGCGTGGATAGATCATGTGATGCTTTTATTGTCAAGGCAGAGAGCATTGATTCACTAGTAGAATGCTACTATTCTAGCAACCGACATTGCCTTTCCCCCAACGGCCATAGTGAGCACCTTCTAACTTCTTTAGCTCTTTGGCTTTTTTAGTATCTCGTACTTATTTTTACCTCTTTTTGACAGCCACAGGCTCTAGTTCTAGGCCTAGCGCAACCACATGTTCTAGCTCAGGGCCTAACACAAGGTCATGGGTCTCGTGCCTCTTCCTACACTCGCTCTATTCGAGGGTCTACTTCATCTACTCAAAGCCGTACTCGAGTCATATCCAGTTCTTCTAGTAGCGACGATGATGACATCGATGATTTGGATGAGATGTTTGATGAGGCTAGTCCTTTAAACGCCGACCCTTCTACCCGTCGAGCCCGCCAGAGACAGTGAGAGAGAGAGATCTCCCCTTTTCATACTAATTTATTCCACATACATTCTGATGCATTCTGATGCTTTATGATACATTTGGTTCTTCCGGGCAATGGGCCAGGGTGCTTCTGTGCTTTTAGATACACTTGGGCCTTCAGCCCCTTTTTTTACCTTCCTCTTTATATGTTTGAGCTTGCATGATTCTTCTTCCCGTTGGTTGTACAATACATGGTACAGATCTTAAATTACTATCTAGACTTATGAAAATCTTATTTCTTATTATAACCCAGCATAAATGTCTTGTTTGAAAGCGATAAACAATAGAAAGGAAATCACAAAATATAAGAGATACAAAAAGGGTGCAAAAAGGGATATACCCAGAACCTTCGAAGGTTGCGGTCGCAAGGAAGGACAAAGGAAAGGACACGGTTGCAAGGTTTAGAAGGTTGCGGCCATGTACTAGAAGCTGTGATTGTACTTTAGATGTTGCGATCGCAACTTCCAAGGTTGCGGTCGTAAGAATCTTTGGGCTTTTTCGAGCCTTCTGATGTTCAGTCTCTTCATGCCTTATAAGTATGGATTGGGGTCCCCCATTTTCTGTCACTTTCACCATAATAGCTTCCTTTCATAGCTTACTCTATGCATGAATAGATGATTTTTTTTCCATCGAGCCTCTTGTTGGAGACAAGACTGTCAAGATCTTTATTTTTGCAAACAATTATCTAAAAAAAATAATTTGACGAGAAAATGCCAAAATGGGCTCCAGATAAAACTTTTAATGACAAACGATCAAAATAAAACCCGTGCATTCGAAGTTAATTTAGAAGAATACATTTTTACTCGTCAAATGTTCGACTACGATTTGAATCCAAATTGAAGCTCCTATCAGATCTTCTACAGCATTTCCTTATGTGATTCCTAAATGTAGTGTGGGCTACAAACTATCGAGAATTCATAATGGCAGAACCTGGATAGCTTAAAAGACAAGTTATGAAACTGGTTCAGCCTATCCGCATATTTATAGGGCAACAGCAGAGACCTGAGGAGTAATTATGAGTAAGACTTTTAGTGGAACACACACACGTATCAGCGGATTCTGCAATTTTCATAAAACACTGAATTACAGTTCACACCACTAAAGAACTATAATTGCACTCTGACCCATAATCTCAAGACCATATAGTATTGAGCTCCTGTTATTAAATGCATACAATTTCTCCCCACGTTAAGATTCTCGATACCTGCTAATTCAATTTAATTACTGAAAATTTAATTTAATCGGCATTTTAATATTTTTTAAGCCCTTTTGCTTAACTTATTTGACCGCCGGATAATCAAATCAACCTATAGGATTTGGTCTGATCAAAACTTATAAACTTCCTTAAGGGGTATTGTCAATCTCGATCTTTCAGGATGTGGATTCCGTCAATAATTAATATTCGCCATATAAATAATACTGCTATTCAACTCACCAGAAATATAGACCCATATAAGATCGTACTCTCTAATAAATCAAAACAGCAAATATAAAGAGTATAAGCATTATTCATAATAACCTTGGGGTGTGAATTAATTTATATAGTCAGTATAAAATTAATTACCCTAAATATCCTGTTCAATACACACAAAGTGTACTAGCACAGAGAGTCAGAACAATAGACGACGTTATTATTTATTCCCCGTAACCAAGGCAGACCTAATAAAACTTAATGTTGTAGTCGTATAAATGGTATGTCCATTTCCATCTAAACTGTGAATATAAAACTTATATTTTTGCAATAACCTAAAATCTGATCTTCTGTGTGCAAGCCGTACTCTACACGCTAGATTAAATACTATACAAAAATCGGTTATCCATGCATAATATTAAAAAAATAATACACATACATTACTCAAAAAATTCTCATAAAATAGAAAATTAATTTTATTAAAATAAAATAAAATACTAAAAACATAGTTTTTAATATACTAACCCTAACAATCTCCCATTTATACTCAAAACCATACTACCATACATCTAACTTTCATGGCCTCTACATGACTATTAAAAGTCTTAGCTGGTAAGCTCTTTGTAAAGTATCTGCAAGGTTGTCTCCTGATGTAAGCTCTATGTTTGACAAAAAATCTGAGTCTGTGTACCTCAATAGTACTAGACTATCTACCTGGTAAACCAACATATAATTCTTAATCCTTTTCTAGTACTTGATTATATTTTTTACCACAGTCCAATGCTCCTGTCCTAGATTAAACTGATATTTACTAACCATACCAACAGTAAAGGAGATGTCGGGTCTAGTGCAAGACATAGCATACATGAGTCTTCCTACTATCGAATCATAAGGAACCGTCTTCATATTCTCTATCTCGTCAGGTGTCATAGGATACCGATTCTTGAATAGAGTGATTCCATGCCTGAAAGGGAGAAATCTTAGAATCCTACATGCTAAAACGAGCAAGGATATTATCGATATACTTTACTTGAGATAAGCCTAATATCCTTTGTTTCTGATCTCGCATAAGCTTGATCCCAATGATGTGACTGGCATCCCCCAAGTTCTTTATATCGAACTGCCCAGATAACCATATTTTAACTGTAGATAATGCTTCCACATCATTTTTTATGAACAAGATATCATCTACATAAAGTACTAGAAAGATTACCACGCTCTGTCATGCTTCTTGTACATACAAGACTCATTTAGACTTTGATTATAATCATAAGGCTTTATGGCTTGATCAAATCGAGTGTTCTAAGACCTTGATGCACGCTTAAGTCTATAAATGGATCTCTTAAGCTTGCACAGCATGTGCTCCGGGTCCTTTGCAATGAATTCATCTGATTGTATCATATTGATACACTCGTCAAGACCTTCGTTAAGAAAAGCTGTCTTAACATTCATTTGCTAAATTTCGTAATCAAAATGAGCAGTAATAGATAAGAGAATGCAGATAGACTTAAGCATGGCTACGGCAAAAAGGTTTCCTCATAATCGACCCCTTCTTTATGAGTGAATCCTTTAACAACAAGCCTAGTTTTGAAGGTTTCAACCTTCTCCTATGCTCCTCTCTTTCTCTTATAGATCCACTTACATCCAATGAGTTTTATCACTTCAGGTGGTTCTACAAGTTTCCAGACCTAATTGAAATACATAAATTCTATTTTTGAATTAATAGTCCTTTGTCAAAGATTTGCATTTTTGTCTTGAAGTGCTTTATTGTAGTTATGGGGTTCAGTATCTAGTTATGCCGAAATCTTATCAAAGGACTCTTCCAAGAATATATACCGATCAGGTTGATGAACAACTCTCCCACTACAATGAGGCACTACCTGTGTCTATGTACTAGCAGTAACACGTTGTGCATAATCTAAATCATGTGCATTAGCACCCTATTTTTGAATTGCACCTGTCCCAATAGTCCTCCCACTATGACGAGATAATAGAATATTAGTAAATTGTTATCTCATTCTACGGGTATTTTCTCTCAGTTCTTTCATAACAATGTTACTTTCGGGCTTGTGATCCATAATATAATTCTCTTTCAAGAATCGGGCATTGGTGCTAACAATGACCTTTTAATCCTTAGGATTATAAAATAGACCACCATTCGTTCCCTTGGGATACTCCACAAAGAAACAGACTTATGTGCTCAGTTCCAACTTACTCGCATTCTCTTTCAACACAAGTGCTGAAACCCCTCAAATTCGAATGTGTTTTAGACTAGGCTTACGCCCGGTCCACAATTCTATGGGAGTATAAGATACTAACTTAGAAGGTACCATGTTGAGAATATAAGCCACTATCTCTAAAGAGAGTCCCCAAAATGAATCGGATAAACCTGAATAACTCATCATGGATACTAACTTAGAAGGTACCATGTTCGGAATATAAGCCGCTATCTCTAAAGCGAGTCCCCAAAATGAATTGGATAAACCTGAATAACTCATCATGGATCTTATTATTTTCATAAGATTCATATTCCTTCTTTCCGCTAACCATTCTACTGCAGACTTCCAGGTGCAGTCAACTAGGATGTAATCCCCTCTGATGAAAAGTAGTCCTTAAACTCTCTAAAGAGATATTCCTCACCACGGTCAGATTGTAGTGATTTAAAACTTTTACCGAGACGCTTCTTCGCCTTCGCCTTCGCCTTGAATTCTTTGAATTTCTCAAAACATTCAGACTTACGGCGCATCAAGTAAATGTATCCATACCTTGAGTAGTCATCAATGAAACTGATGAAGTACTCAAAGCGACTTCCAGTCCAGATTGTCATAAGACCACCCACATCAGAATGAATAAGCTCCAACGGTTCTTTAGCTCTATAGCCTTTGGCCGAAAAGGGCCTCTTAGTCATTTTACCTTCTAAGAAAGATTTACAAACTGAAAGTACCTCCACTGTCAATGAACTCAAAAGTCTACCTGCTACCAGTCTGATTATCCTTTTTAGATTAATAAGATCCAAGTGTAAGTGCCAAATAAACATTTGATTTATTAAAGAAGAAAACTTTTTCTTATATGGTAAATTAGATATGTTATTCATTTCAGTCAATTACAGTGTAGGAAAGATTAGAGTAATAATATAAAGATTATCCACCAATGTACTAGAACAGAGAACCCGTTTATTTTCCTTAATAACCATAGAGTTATTAAAATAAACTAAATATCCGTCTTTAGCCAATCCAGAAATAGAAATCAAGTTTTTTCTAATGGCAGGTACATAAAGACAATATCTCAATATTAAAACCTGATCTCTGCCAAAACGAAGAGTAACATCTCCTATTGCAACTATTGCTTCCTTTGTATTATTACCCATATGCAGGTAAATCTCTCCATTACTAAGTTATCGAATTTCTTGGAATCACTGCAAAGAATTACCGACATGATTAGTGGCTCATGTATCTACATACCAGGTACCGGTAGATAATACCGCTAAACATATCTCCACAACTAGTGAACAGAAATTATCCTTATTGTTATGCTTACTGAGAAATACTAGACATAGCGTTTTTTAGTACAGTGTCTAGTTACAGTGAAAATATCTACCTTTTTCTATTTTCACATCAGTCTGTGGCCCACTAACTACCCTGAAAATCGTGTATCCCTATTTCAGAATATTTTTTTTCTTCATACCTTTCGGCCCAGAGGAAGAATTTTTTTTTTGAAACAGACACATTTTTTGGTATTGAAGGAATACCATTGGTAGTTAAAATTATATCCAAGTTACTTTTCTAGTTAATAAAATTTGATCCCATAAGTTTGTTTTCGTTGAGTATTAAAGCGAGTGGGTTGAAAGCCATTTTAACCTTGAAAATCATATAATTAAAAAACATCGTTAATTATGATGAGAAAAATTTTGAATTCATTTTAATTTGTTTTCCTCTACCATTTTAAAATTAATTTGCCAGCAGCCTGATAACTTGAGAATAGCATGCCTTGTTGGGAGGACGTCTATTATCCTTCATAAGACTAGAGATGTTAATTCCTTTCAATTTTACTATCTAAGTAACTGACTGTGCCAAGTAAAATTAAATACCTGGTATAGTTTCGGTCCAGTATATAATAGCAATGACTCATTTGGAAAGCATACTATTATATACAGTTAAGTGTTAAGTATCACCTAATCCTAAATCAATCACTTTGAACTGAACCCTTTAGTTAGAGAAGTGATCCACACTAATAATTATCCAGAATTATTCCTAAAGGAGGTTTGTACTAGTGATACAATAGTTAATCTGTTCGTTGGGGAGGAAGGCCTTACTGCCGACACGCAAGGTTTAATTGCAGCGCCTACAAACTGGTGATGGAGACCGTGGGATTTATCTGTAAATAAATTCTCTTCCACTTAGATTTTTAAAATATTTTTTAGGGTTATAAAAATTTATTTAATTAAAATAAATTTATTAATTTTGAAA